>CM026396.1:4026575-4095331 GCA_014843695.1 Archivesica marissinica
GTGTATTCACTGGCCAAGTGAATAAAAGTATGTTTGTTCGTGAAGTGTATTCACTGGCCAAGTGAATAAAAGTATGTTTGTTCGTGAAGTGTATTCACCGGCCAAGTGAATAAAAGTATGTTTGTTTGTGAAGTGTATTCACTGGCCAAGTGAATAAAAGTATGTTTGTTGGTGAAGTGTATTCACTGGCCAAGTGAATAAAAGTATGTTTGTTCGTGAAGTGTATTCACTGGCCAAGTGAATAAAAGTATGTTTGTTCGTGAAGTGTATTCACTGGCCAAGTGAATAAAAGTATGTTTGTTTGTGAAGTGTATTCACTGGCCAAGTGAATAAAAGTATGTTTGTTTGTGAAGTGTATTCACTGGCCAAGTGAATAAAAGTATGTTTGTTTGTGAAGTGTATTCACTGGCCATGTGAAATAACGTAGTGATCATACATGTACTTATGTCTCCCCTAATAGATGGGGGGAGAGGGAATGGAGGGGGAGGGAGACATATTGTGTTTGCCTTGTTCGTGTGTCCATGCTTCATATCCAAAACCCCATGTTGGATTTTCACCAATATTGGCAGGAAGAATTGGTATGGTGTCTAGTTGTGCATATTGGTGGATGATTTTTTGCGTATTTACGGCCATTGGATATTTTTAATTTATACAAATTAATTTTAGCTCGATTGCGAAACAAGTTCTTACAACTTGTATAATACTCACTCTCGATACCTCATTCCTGATGGAATCAATCGCCACGAGGGAGAGAGAAGAGGCATGTGGAATTTAAATGCCTTCCCTAAGGGCACAATCGTAACGGCTCCCATTTTTAGGTGTGTTATTCGAGGAATGAGGAGGATTATGATTGTACTCGAGTTTGCAAGGTTAAAGGTTAAAGTTTTATAGCAAGGATGCTATCTCTTTTCAACCAGCTACTATATACCTTTGAAACTTCACACAATTGTTCCCTATCAAAATGTGACATGTTTCAGTCAAGTTCCATAACTCTTGTCTCATAATTTAGCAGAATTATGCCCTTGACAGTTGTAACGAATATGTTAATTGACAGTTATGATAGATGTGTTACTTGACCATTGTGATGGATCAGCAGGGTTCTTGCTGCCGGTCACCAATGGCGCCAATTGTGACAAAATACAAAACTTAATACTGGCTCTAAATTTTGTGAATTTGCTAAAATACTTGGCGCCATTTTTTGGAAAAAAATTTTGGGGCACGTTTTGTCAAATACATGGCGGCTTCAAATATTATCTGTGAACTATATGGCTCTTAGTTGGCTCCAAGTTTTTTTAATTGGCTCCATTTTTTTTTCAATTGGCGACAATTCAGACAAGAGGGAACCCTGGATCTGTTAATTGACAGTTGTAAGGAATGTGTTTATTGGCAGCTATGATGAATATAAGCCAGATTGTTGATTGGAGATTGTATATTTACAGAGCCATGTCCATGGTGCACAACATATCTAAGGACATGGATCCATCGGCCTATAGTGACCAGTCTGATATCGATCCTGATGCGGTAATACAGGATGATGATGATGCTGGTGACGATGATGATGATGAGGATATTGATATAAGCGACGATGAGAGTATTTGTACACCGGATGAAAATGATGGAGATTTTCTGGACTCTCGTTCATATGACAAAGGAGCGAGCATAGGAGGCCCATTCCGAGGTATCTAACTGCTCTATGCCTAGTGTAGGAGGCCCATTCCGAGGTATCTAACCGCTCTGTGCCTAGTGTAGGAGGCCCATTCCGAGGTATCTTACCGCTCTGTGCCTAGTGTAGGAGGCCCATTCCGAGGTATCTAACCGCTCTGTGCCTAGTGTAGGAGGCCCATTCTGAGGTTTCTAACCGCTCTATGCCTAGTGTAGGAGGCCCATTCCGAGGTATCTAACCGCTCTATGCCTAGTGTAGGAGGCCCATTCCGAAGTATCTAACCGCTCTATGCCTAGTGTAGGAGGCCCGTTCCGAGGTATCTAACCGCTCTATGCCTAGTGTAGGGGCCCATTCCGAGGTATCTAACCGCTCTATGCCTAATGTAGGAGGCCCATTCCGAGGTATCTAACCGCTCTATGTCTAGTGTAGGAGGCCCATTCCGAGGTATCTAACGCGCTCTATGCCTAGTGTAGGAGGCCCATTCCGAGGTATCTAACCGCTCTATGCCTAGTGTAGGAGGCCCATTCCGAGGTATCTAACCGCTCTATGCCTAATGTAGGAGGCCCATTCCGAGGTAACTAACTGCTCTATGCCTAATGTAGGAGGCCCATTCCGAGGGTAACTAACTGCTCTATGCCTAATGTAGGAGGCCCATTCTGAGGTATCTAACCGCTCTATGCCTAGTGTAGGAGGCCCATTCCGAGGTAACTAACTGCTCTATGCCTAGTGTAGGAGGCCCATTCCGAGGTAACTAACTGCTCTATGCCTAGTGTAGGAGGCCCATTCCGAGGTAACTAACCGCTCTATGCCTAATGTAGGAGGCCCATTCCGAGGTAACTAACTGCTCTATGCCTAGTGTAGGAGGCCCATTCCGAGGTATCTAATCGCTCTATGCCTAGTGTACGAAGTGATGTACTATTTATCTACAGATATCTAGCGCTCTATGCCTAGTGTAGGAAGTGATGTATTATTTATCTACAGATATCTAACCGCTCTATGCCTAGTGTAGGAAGTGATGTACTATTTATCTACAGATATCTAGCGCTCTATGCCTAGTGTAGGAAGTGATGTACTATTTATCTACAGATATCTAGCGCTCTATGCCTAGTGTAGGAAGTGATGTATTATTTATCTACAGATATCTAACCGCTCTATGCCTAGTGTAGGAAGTGATGTACTATTATCTACAGATATCTAGCGCTCTATGCCTAGTGTAGGAAGTGATGTACTTTTTTTCTAAGATATCTAGCTCTATGCCTAGTGTAGGAAGTGATGTACTATTTATCTACAGATATCTAGGGCTCTATGCCTAGTGTAGGAAGTGATGTACTATTTATCTACAGATATCTAGCGCTCTATGCCTAGTGTAGGAAGTGATGTACTATTTATCTACAGATATCTAGCGCTCTATGCCTAGTGTAGGAAGTGATGTACTATTTATCTACAGATATCTAGCGCTCTATGCCTAGTGTAGGAAGTGATGTACTATTTATCTACAGATATCTAACCGCTCTATGCCTAGTGTAGGAAGTGATGTACTATTTATCTACAGATATCTAGCGCTCTATGCCTAGTGTAGGAAGTGATGTACTATTTATCTACAGATATCTAGCGGCTATATGCCTAGTGTAGGAAGTGATGTACTATTTATCTACAGATATCTAGCGCTCTATGCCTAGTGTAGGAAGTGATGTACTATTTATCTACAGATATCTAGCGCTCTATGCCTAGTGTAGGAAGTGATGTATATTTATCTACAGATATCTAACCGCTCTATGCCTAGTGTAGGAAGTGATGTACTATTTATCTACAGATATCTAGCGCTCTATGCCTAGTGTAGGAAGTGATGTACTATTTATCTACAGATATCTAGCGCTCTATGCCTAGTGTAGGAAGTGATGTACTATTTATCTACAGATATCTACCGCTCTATGCCTAGTGTAGGAAGTGATGTACTATTTATCTACAGATATCTAGCCGCTCTATGCCTAGTGTAGGAAGTGATGTACTATTTATCTACAGATATCTAGCGCTCTATGCCTAGTGTAGGAAGTGATGTACTATTTATCTACAGATATCTAACCGCTCTATGCCTAGTGTAGGAAGTGATGTACTATTTATCTATAGATATGTATCGCTCTATGCCTAGTGTAGGAAGTGATGTACTATTTATCTACAGATATCTAACCTCTCTATGCCTAGTGTAGGAAGTGATGTACTATTTATCTACAGATATCTAGCGTGCTATGCCTAGTGTAGGAAGTGATGTACTATTTATCTACAGATATCTAGCGTGCTATGCCTAGTGTAGGAAGTGATGTACTATTTATCTACAGATATCTAGCGCTCTATGCCTAGTGTAGGAATTGATGTACTATTTATCTACAGATATCTAACTGCTCTATGCCTAGTGTAGGAAGTGATGTACTATTTATCTATTGATATCTAACTGCTCTATGCCTAGTGTAGGAAGTGATGTACTATTTATCTACAGATATCTAGCGTGCTATGCCTAGTGTAGGAAGTGATGTACTATTTATCTACAGATATCTAACGCTCTATGCCTAGTGTAGGAAGTGATGTACTATTTATCTACAGATATTTAGCGCTCTATGCCTAGTGTAGGAAGTGATGTACTATTTATCTACAGATATCTAACCGCTCTATGCCTAGTGTAGGAAGTGATGTACTATTTATCTACAGATATCTAGCTCTCTATGCCTAGTGTAGGAAGTGATGTACTATTTATCTACAGATATCTAACCGCTCTATGCCTAGTGTAGGAAGTGATGTACTATTTATCTATAGATATCTAGCGCTCTATGCCTAGTGTAGGAAGTGATGTACTATTTATCTACAGATATCTAGCGCTCTATGCCTAGTGTAGGAAGTGATGTACTATTTATCTACAGATATCTAGCGCTCTATGCCTAGTGTAGGAAGTGATGTACTATTTATCTACAGATATCTAACCGCTCTATGCCTAGTGTAGGAAGTGATGTACTATTTATCTACAGATATCTAACGCTCTATGCCTAGTGTAGGAAGTGATGTACTATTTATCTACAGATATCTAGCCGCTCTATGCCTAGTGTAGGAAGTGATGTACTATTTATCTACAGATATCTAGCGCTCTATGCCTAGTGTAGGAAGTGATGTACTATTTATCTACAGATATCTAGCGCTCTATGCCTAGTGTAGGAAGTGATGTACTATTTATCTACAGATATCTAGCGCTCTATGCCTAGTGTAGGAAGTGATGTACTATTTATCTATAGATATCTAGCGCGCTATGCCTAGTGTAGGAAGTGATGTACTATTTATCTATAGATATCTAGCGCTCTATGCCTAGTGTAGGAAGTGATGTACTATTTATCTATAGATATCTAGCGTGCTATGCCTAGTGTAGGAAGTGATGTACTATTTATCTACAGATATCTAGCGCTCTATGCCTAGTGTAGGAAGTGATGTACTATTTATCTATAGATATCTAACCGCTCTATGCCTAGTGTAGGAAGTGATGTACTATTTATCTATAGATATCTAGCGCTCTATGCCTAGTGTAGGAAGTGATGTACTATTTATCTACAGATATCTAGCGCTCTATGCCTAGTGTAGGAAGTGATGTACTATTTATCTACAGATATCTAGCGCTCTATGCCTAGTGTAGGAAGTGATGTACTATTTATCTACAGATATCTAGCGCTCTATGCCTAGTGTAGGAAGTGATGTACTATTTATCTACAGATATCTAGCGCTCTATGCCTAGTGTAGGAAGTGATGTACTATTTATCTACAGATATCTAGCGCTCTATGCCTAGTGTAGGAAGTGATGTACTATTTATCTACAGATATCTAACCGCTCTATGCCTAGTGTAGGAAGTGATGTACTATTTATCTACAGATATCTAGCGCTCTATGCCTAGTGTAGGAAGTGATGTACTATTTATCTACAGATATCTAACGCTCTATGCCTAGTGTAGGAAGTGATGTACTATTTATCTACAGATATCTAGCGCTCTATGCCTAGTGTAGGAAGTGATGTACTATTTATCTACAGATATCTAGCGCTCTATGCCTAGTGTAGGAAGTGATGTACTATTTATCTACAGATATCTAGCGCTCTATGCCTAGTGTAGGAAGTGATGTACTATTTATCTACAGATATCTAACCGCTCTATGCCTAGTGTAGGAAGTGATGTACTATTTATCTACAGATATCTAACCGCTCTATGCCTAGTGTAGGAAGTGATGTACTATTTATCTACAGATATCTAGCGCTCTATGCCTAGTGTAGGAAGTGATGTACTATTTATCTATTGATATCTAACCGCTCTATGCCTAGTGTAGGAAGTGATGTACTATTTATCTACAGATATCTAACCGCTCTATGCCTAGTGTAGGAAGTGATGTACTATTTATCTATAGATATCTAGCGTGCTATGCCTAGTGTAGGAAGTGATGTACTATTTATCTACAGATATCTAGCGCTCTATGCCTAGTGTAGGAAGTGATGTACTATTTATCTACAGATATCTAACCGCTCTATGCCTAGTGTAGGAAGTGATGTACTATTTATCTACAGATATCTAACCGCGATATGTCTAGTGTAGGAAGTGATGTACTATTTATCTACAGATATCTAGCGCTCTATGCCTAGTGTAGGAAGTGATGTACTATTTATCTACAGATATCTAGCGCGCTATGCCTAGTGTAGGAAGTGATGTACTATTTATCTACAGATATCTAACCGCTCTATGCCTAGTGTAGGAAGTAATGTACTATTTATCTACAGATACTACAGATATCTAGCGCTCTATGCCTAGTGTAGGAAGTGATGTACTATTTATCTACAGATATCTAGCGCTCTATGCCTAGTGTAGGAAGTGATGTACTATTTATCTATATATATCTAGCATGCTATGCCTAGAGTAGGAAGTGATGTACTATTTATCTACAGATATCTAGGGCTCTATGCCTAGTGTAGGAAGTGATGTACTATTTATCTACAGATATCTAGCATGCTATGCCTAGTGTAGGAAGTGATGTACTATTTATCTACAGATATCTAACTGCTCTATGCCTAGTGTAGGAAGTAATGTACTATTTATCTACAGATACTACAGATATCTAGCGCTCTATGCCTAGTGTAGGAAGTGATGTACTATTTATCTACAGATATCTAGCGCTCTATGCCTAGTGTAGGAAGTGATGTACTATTTATCTATAGATATCTAGCATGCTATGCCTAGAGTAGGAAGTGATGTACTATTTATCTACAGATATCTAGGGCTCTATGCCTAGTGTAGGAAGTGATGTACTATTTATCTACAGATATTTAGCGTGCTATGCCTAGTGTAGGAAGAGATGTACTATTTATCTACAAATATCTAACCGCTCTATGCCTAGTGTAGGAAGTGATGTACTATTTATCTACAGATATCTAGCGCTCTATGCCTAGTGTAGGAAGTGATGTACTATTTATCTATAGATATCTAACCGCTCTATGCCTAGTGTAGGAAGTGATGTACTATTTATCTACAGATATCTAGCTGCTCTATGCCTAGTGTAGGAAGTGATGTACTATTTATCTACAGATATCTAACCACTCTATGCCTAGTGTAGGAAGTGATGTACTATTTATCTACAGATATCTAACCGCTCTATGCCTAGTGTAGGAAGTGATGTACTATTTATCTACAGATATCTAGCGCTCTATGCCTAGTGTAGGAAGTGATGTACTATTTATCTACAGATATCTAGCGCTCTATGCCTAGTGTAGGAAGTGATGTACTATTTATCTACAGATATCTAGCGCTCTATGCCTAGTGTAGGAAGTGATGTACTATTTATCTACAGATATCTAGCGCTCTATGCCTAGTGTAGGAAGTGATGTACTATTTATCTACAGATATCTAGCGCTCTATGCCTAGTGTAGGAAGTGATGTACTATTTATCTACAGATATCTAGCGCTCTATGCCTAGTGTAGGAAGTGATGTACTATTTATCTACAGATATCTAGCGCTCTATGCCTAGTGTAGGAAGTGATGTACTATTTATCTACAGATATCTAGCGCTCTATGCCTAGTGTAGGAAGTGATGTACTATTTATCTACAGATATCTAACCGCTCTATGCCTAGTGTAGGAAGTGATGTACTATTTATCTACAGATATCTAGCGCTCTATGCCTAGTGTAGGAAGTGATGTACTATTTATCTACAGATATCTAGCGCTCTATGCCTAGTGTAGGAAGTGATGTACTATTTATCTACAGATATCTAGCGCTCTATGCCTAGTGTAGGAAGTGATGTACTATTTATCTACAGATATCTAGCGCTATGCCTAGTGTAGGAAGTGATGTACTATTTATCTACAGATATCTAGCGCTCTATGCCTAGTGTAGGAAGTGATGTACTATTTATCTACAGATATCTAACCGCTCTATGCCTAGTGTAGGAAGTGATGTACTATTTATCTACAGATATCTAACCGCGCTATGCCTAGTGTAGGAAGTGATGTACTATTTATCTACAGATATCTAGCGCTCTATGCCTAGTGTAGGAAGTGATGTACTATTTATCTACAGATATCTAGCGCGCTATGCCTAGTGTAGGAAGTGATGTACTATTTATCTACAGATATCTAACCGCTCTATGCCTAGTGTAGGAAGTAATGTACTATTTATCTACAGATACTACAGATATCTAGCGCTCTATGCCTAGTGTAGGAAGTGATGTACTATTTATCTACAGATATCTAGCGCTCTATGCCTAGTGTAGGAAGTGATGTACTATTTATCTATAGATATCTAGCATGCTATGCCTAGAGTAGGAAGTGATGTACTATTTATCTACAGATATCTAGGGCTCTATGCCTAGTGTAGGAAGTGATGTACTATTTATCTACAGATATCTAGCATGCTATGCCTAGTGTAGGAAGTGATGTACTATTTATCTACAGATATCTAACTGCTCTATGCCTAGTGTAGGAAGTAATGTACTATTTATCTACAGATACTACAGATATCTAGCGCTCTATGCCTAGTGTAGGAAGTGATGTACTATTTATCTACAGATATCTAGCGCTCTATGCCTAGTGTAGGAAGTGATGTACTATTTATCTATAGATATCTAGCATGCTATGCCTAGAGTAGGAAGTGATGTACTATTTATCTACAGATATCTAGCGCTCTATGCCTAGTGTAGGAAGTGATGTACTATTTATCTACAGATATCTAGCGCTCTATGCCTAGTGTAGGAAGTGATGTACTATTTATCTACAGATATCTAGCGCTCTATGCCTAGTGTAGGAAGTGATGTACTATTTATCTACAGATATCTAGCGCTCTATGCCTAGTGTAGGAAGTGATGTACTATTTATCTACAGATATCTAACGCTCTATGCCTAGTGTAGGAAGTGATGTACTATTTATCTACAGATATCTAGCGCTCTATGCCTAGTGTAGGAAGTGATGTACTATTTATCTACAGATATCTAGCGCTCTATGCCTAGTGTAGGAAGTGATGTACTATTTATCTACAGATATCTAGCGCTCTATGCCTAGTGTAGGAAGTGATGTACTATTTATCTACAGATATCTAACCGCTCTATGCCTAGTGTAGGAAGTGATGTACTATTTATCTACAGATATCTAACCGCTCTATGCCTAGTGTAGGAAGTGATGTACTATTTATCTACAGATATCTAGCGCTCTATGCCTAGTGTAGGAAGTGATGTACTATTTATCTACAGATATCTAGCTGCTCTATGCCTAGTGTAGGAAGTGATGTACTATTTATCTACAGATATCTAACCGCTCTATGCCTAGTGTAGGAAGTGATGTACTATTTATCTACAGATATCTAGCGCTCTATGCCTAGTGTAGGAAGTGATGTACTATTTATCTACAGATATCTAGCGCTCTATGCCTAGTGTAGGAAGTGATGTACTATTTATCTACAGATATCTAGCGCTCTATGCCTAGTGTAGGAAGTGATGTACTATTTATCTACAGATATCTAACGCTCTATGCCTAGTGTAGGAAGTGATGTACTATTTATCTACAGATATCTAGCGCTCTATGCCTAGTGTAGGAAGTGATGTACTATTTATCTACAGATATCTAGCGCTCTATGCCTAGTGTAGGAAGTGATGTACTATTTATCTACAGATATCTAACCGCTCTATGCCTAGTGTAGGAAGTGATGTACTATTTATCTACAGATATCTAACCGCTCTATGCCTAGTGTAGGAAGTGATGTACTATTTATCTATAGATATCTAGCGTGCTATGCCTAGTGTAGGAAGTGATGTACTATTTATCTACAGATATCTAGCGCTCTATGCCTAGTGTAGGAAGTGATGTACTATTTATCTACAGATATCTAACCGCTCTATGCCTAGTGTAGGAAGTGATGTACTATTTATCTACAGATATCTAACCGGCTATGCCTAGTGTAGGAAGTGATGTACTATTTATCTACAGATATCTAGCGCTCTATGCCTAGTGTAGGAAGTGATGTACTATTTATCTACAGATATCTAGCGCTCTATGCCTAGTGTAGGAAGTGATGTACTATTTATCTACAGATATCTAGCGCTCTATGCCTAGTGTAGGAAGTGATGTACTATTTATCTACAGATATCTAGCGCTCTATGCCTAGTGTAGGAAGTGATGTACTATTTATCTACAGATATCTAGCGCTCTATGCCTAGTGTAGGAAGTGATGTACTATTTATCTACAGATATCTAACCGCTCTATGCCTAGTGTAGGAAGTGATGTACTATTTATCTACAGATATCTAACCGCTCTATGCCTAGTGTAGGAAGTGATGTACTATTTATCTACAGATATCTAACGCTCTATGCCTAGTGTAGGAAGTGATGTACTATTTATCTACAGATATCTAGCGCTCTATGCCTAGTGTAGGAAGTGATGTACTATTTATCTACAGATAATCTAGCGCTCTATGCCTAGTGTAGGAAGTGATGTACTATTTATCTACAGATATCTAACGCTCTATGCCTAGTGTAGGAAGTGATGTACTATTTATCTACAGATATCTACCGCTCTATGCCTAGTGTAGGAAGTGATGTACTATTTATCTAAGATATCTAGCGCTCTATGCCTAGTGTAGGAAGTGATGTACTATTTATCTACAGATATCTAGCGCTCTATGCCTAGTGTAGGAAGTGATGTACTATTTATCTACAGATATCTAACCGCTCTATGCCTAGTGTAGGAAGTGATGTACTATTTATCTATAGATATGTATCGCTCTATGCCTAGTGTAGGAAGTGATGTACTATTTATCTACAGATATCTAACCTCTCTATGCCTAGTGTAGGAAGTGATGTACTATTTATCTACAGATATCTAGCGTGCTATGCCTAGTGTAGGAAGTGATGTACTATTTATCTACAGATATCTAGCGTGCTATGCCTAGTGTAGGAAGTGATGTACTATTTATCTACAGATATCTAGCGCTCTATGCCTAGTGTAGGAATTGATGTACTATTTATCTACAGATATCTAACTGCTCTATGCCTAGTGTAGGAAGTGATGTACTATTTATCTATTGATATCTAACTGCTCTATGCCTAGTGTAGGAAGTGATGTACTATTTATCTACAGATATCTAGCGTGCTATGCCTAGTGTAGGAAGTGATGTACTATTTATCTACAGATATCTAACCGCTCTATGCCTAGTGTAGGAAGTGATGTACTATTTATCAACAGATATTTAGCGCTCTATGCCTAGTGTAGGAAGTGATGTACTATTTATCTACAGATATCTAACCGCTCTATGCCTAGTGTAGGAAGTGATGTACTATTTATCTACAGATATTTAGCTCTCTATGCCTAGTGTAAGAAGTGATGTACTATTTATCTACAGATATCTAACCGCTCTATGCCTAGTGTAGGAAGTGATGTACTATTTATCTATAGATATCTAGCGCTCTATGCCTAGTGTAGGAAGTGATGTACTATTTATCTACAGATATCTAGTGCTCTATGCCTAGTGTAGGAAGTGATGTACTATTTATCTACAGATATCTAACCGCTCTATGCCTAGTGTAGGCAGTGATGTACTATTTATCTACAGATATCTAACCGCGCTATGCCTAGTGTAGGAAGTGATGTACTATTTATCTACAGATATCTAGCGCTCTATGCCTAGTGTAGGAAGTGATGTACTATTTATCTACAGATATCTAGCACTCTATGCCTAGTGTAGGAAGTGATGTACTATTTATCTACAGATATCTAGGGCTCTATGCCTAGTGTAGGAAGTGATGTACTATTTATCTACAGATATCTAGCGCTCTATGCCTAGTGTAGGAAGTGATGTACTATTTATCTACAGATATCTAGCGCTCTATGCCTAGTGTAGGAAGTGATGTACTATTTATCTACAGATATCTAGTGCTCTATGCCTAGTGTAGGAAGTGATGTACTATTTATCTACAGATATCTAACCGCTCTATGCCTAGTGTATGAAGTGATGTACTATTCATCTACAGATATCTAACCGCTCTATGCCTAGTGTAGGAAGCGATGTACTAATTATCTACAGATATCTAACTGCTCTATGCCTAGTGTAGGAAGTGATGTACTATTTATCTACAGATATCTAACCGCTCTATGCCTAGTGTAGGAAGTGATGTACTATTTATCTACAGATACTACAGATATCTAGCGCTCTATGCCTAGTGTAGGAAGTGATGTACTATTTATCTACAGATATCTAACCGCTCTATGCCTAGTGTAGGAAGTGATGTACTATTTATCTATAGATATCTAGCGCTCTATGCCTAGTGTAGGAAGTGATGTACTATTTATCTACAGATATCTAGCGCTCTATGCCTAGTGTAGGAAGTGATGTACTATTTATCTACATATATCTAACCGCTCTATGCCTAGTGTAGGAAGTGATGTACTATTTATCTATAGATATGTATCGCTCTATGCCTAGTGTAGGAAGTGATGTACTATTTATCTACATATATCTAACCTCTCTATGCCTAGTGTAGGAAGTGATGTACTATTTATCTACAGATATCTAGCGTGCTATGCCTAGTGTAGGAAGTGATGTACTATTTATCTACAGATATCTAGCGTGCTATGCCTAGTGTAGGAAGTGATGTACTATTTATCTACAGATATCTAACCGCTCTATGCCTAGTGTAGGAAGTGATGTACTATTTATCTACAGATATCTAGCGTGCTATGCCTAGTGTAGGAAATGATGTACTATTTATCTACAGATATCTAGCGCTCTATGCCTAGTGTAGGAAGTGATGTACTATTTATCCTATCTCCAGTGCTTCATGTGAATGATGTGATACAGTTAAACCACCGTCTTAACTTGTCATCTCTAGTTGCACAAAATGAAGGATTTCCAGCGGCGTAGCCAATTGAAAATGATGTGCAAGCCCGTTTGAATTAAATTAAGCACTGTAGGGTGGTCTGGGGGCCTTCTTCCTCCCGAATCTTTTGAAACCTAGACATCAAATGACACTCTGGCACCTTTTAGGGGAAATTTATACACTAACAAACACATAGGAAAAGTTCAGTTTTTCATCTACTACTGTACTAAAAGTATAAAAACAAATCCTGAAAATAATGTGCAAGCCCGGGCATTGTGGCGTAAAGGAAACTACCCGCCTTATTTCCCGTCATTATCTGTTTACAGACTACCGCTTTGGTACTACTTTCAATCCGTTTCCGCTTATGGAGGAATACATGAAGGAGAACTGGTCTGACGAGCTTTTCATGGATTGGTTGCCTAGGAAACGAGACTGGACGCATCTTTCAGAAAGGTATTAATAACATATTTCTTCCGTTGGCAGTTGTTGAGATCCACCAGCTATGTGTTTCATGTGACTGATATTTCCACTAGTGCTACGCTTGCACATAGCTTTTAGTTTAGTCCGCCTCCGTGGTCGAGTGGTTAAGGTCGCTGACTTGTATACCACTGTAACCTATCATCACTGATGGTCACGGGTTCGAGCCCCGCTCAGGCCGTGTCTCATTTATATGAACAAGTTGGCAGTTTCTTACAGAGGTTGGTGCACCCAAGTACTGGTTAACCGCTGGAGCCTGCCCAGGAAAGGTGTTGTTAGGTAAACTGCCCGCCGGCGATATAGCCCAAAATGGTGCTGATGCAGGCGTAAAACACGAAATATAAATATAACAATAACAAGCTTTTAGTTTATACAAATTTATTTTAGCTTGATTGCGAAACAAGTTCTTACAACTTTAATCTAATCCCTCTCGAGACCTCATTCCTGGAATCCATCACCCTGAGGGAGAGAAAAGAGTCAATGTGGAATTTAAATGCCTTGCCTAACGGTACAATCATCATAACGACTCCAGCTGGACTCGAACTCCACTGCGCTATCACGCCTTCCATATAGCTTCTGACCGTTCTTGCACTGTCTCAAGATCCAAGACTTGTAAAAAGCTTGTAATTTATAAAGAAATGTGATACAAGCTAGCGTGGACACCCACTAGGTGTACTCTTGTTGTTTTATGTTTCAGTTGTTTATGATTTTCAGTGACAGTGAGTCTTATCTTCCGACGCAGACATCGAGCATTAGATTTAGTTTTCGCCGTAAAGACATTCCCATATCTCTGGAGACGTACGGCTCCCAGAACGTGGCTGGTATGTGTACTATATAAATTTTAATAGTATAATTACAATAGGTAGTAATAATACATTATTATTAAAACCTATGGGACCTCATTAGCTCACCTGACCTGATGGCTAATATTTCTTGGGAGAAGTGAGATAGTGCACGATTGCGTCCTTAAATGGTGTTCTTTAATAAATTTCTGCAAAATATGGTTAAAATACATGGTATGACAATTAGATGAACAGTTGAATAAAAAGAGTGCTTTATTATGGGCCAGTGTATTTTACTGGACAAAAACTATGAAAATTGTACCGTGTGCTGTAACATGTAAATAGATCATCCTTTGAACAGCGTAAACTGTAAGACATGACTTTTGTCACTACGAACGCTACGAATGCGCATGCCTGTAAATCGATTGCGCATGTCAGCTGCATATCATTAGTTGGAAACCCTGATACCAAAATGTATGCAATCAGGGCACATACGTTCAGCGACGGAAATGCAATAGCTATGTAAATATATACATTAGACCACGTCCGCCTCCGTGGTCGAGTGGTTACGGTCACTGACTTGTATACCACTGTAACTTATCAATCACTGATGGTCACTCGTTCGAGCCCCGCTCAGGCCGTGTCTCATTTATATAATAAAGTTAGCAGTTTCATACTGCTGTTGATGCACCCAAGTACGGGTGCTGATGTAGGCCTAAAACCCGAACTAACAAACAAACAAATCATTACACCACACACAGATTCTCCACTATTTATGTGCAGAACTGTAATGCAATGGATGAATGGAAGCTAATTTGCTGAGCAGTGGGATGATGGGCCCCGTTGACTGTACTTGACTCCGATGAGTAATCCAGGACCCTTGTTGCAGGTTCACCACTACTTTATCGAGAGCTGATTCTTCCAATTTTTGCAGATTCGCCGATGTTCAACTGTGGACTATTTGTCTGGCGGCTGGCGTGGTGTCCTGTACCATTCGGATGTTCAGATGAACAAGTTTTGGCCATTACTGGGAAGCTTAGTGACAGCGAGGCTTTCGCAACCGACGAGAGACTGTCGACACCCGGCGTTATACAGATATGGAACACCGCAATAAAGTCTAATATTGTGTATGTTTTACTGTGCGATAAAACTGTTTCATTTCATAATTATTATTATTATCAGTATACCATTGTAACCTATCATCACTGATGGGCATGTGTTCGAGACCCGCTCAGGCCGTGTCTATTTATATGAAAAGTTGGCAGTTTTTATGGAGATTCGTGCACCAAGTACTGGCTAACAGCTGGAGCCTTCTCAGGAAAGGTGTTGTTAGATAAAGCCGAACAAACAACAAAAACTCCACAACAGAAGGGGCCAATGAGAGACATCAAGCAGTTGCTGCCCCTGAATACTCTAAAAAGTATGTGATCCCCGTAAGTTGATTCCTCTGTTTTTATCGTTGTTTCCTTTGCACAACATGTTATCAATTTCTTCCACTTTCTCATCTTGTGTAACTCTGTCTCGATAGATATCCTACAGTATATCCAATGGGTAAAAAATCTGTAATTTTTGTTATCAATTAATTAACTAAGATTTGGATAAAATCACATTTATCATAACGCAACATCTTGTTAGAGAACAACAGTAAAAACAAAGGATTCCAACTGAAAGGACCAATATACATTTAGGGATAAATCAAGACTTTATCTGCCAAGGTAATAAAAAAACCAGCGAGGTCCCTCATTACTCATTTTATCTCCATACTGCTGATAAGCAGTAAGCACACTATACTACATACTCCGTATCTATGGTAATAGAGTACTATGGGAAATGGCGGCTATATGTGGGATGCAAAAATGTGGTTTATGTGGAATATAGTGTCAAATAAATACATTTTATATGCGCATTTGTAAAATTGGTTGTATTTTGCACCTCCTGCATACGGGCGGCATCCACAATGATGTCTAATTTGAACAGTTCAGGCCAGTAGGCAGGGGGGGTGTGATGGGTGCGTATGCCGAGGTCCGCTCGACCAGAACGTAAATGTTAAAATATTATTATCGCACTGCCATAAATATATTTTCCGCTGTGACGGCGGCGCGGACACCGTATCTGTACAGTGCCTATTACGTTGTTTTACTGTACAAATGCCTGTAAGTTGTCCATGGATCCGTCTCTTCGGCTTGTCGATATATTACGCCCCCCCCCCCCCCCCCCTATAAAAGTTCCTGCCTACGGGCCTGCAGTTTTTGCCCAATCTTCACCAAACTTGCACACATGTTTGTTGGCTACCACATATACCAGGCTGTTGTATAGCATTCTGTTACTGCAGGAGCGTAAAAGCTGTCCCCAAGTTGTGTTATAATATGGTGCATGATTTTGGACTGGCAACACAGATGAGCTGGTGTGCTTCGGGCTGCTACAAATCTAACGTGAAACAGGTCGGTTCAACTTGAATTTCATATATTTAATATTGTTTCACTTTACTGGTATTAACTCTGCAATCTAGCGGTGAAAACAAGTATTTACCTGGCATTAACTCCTCAATCTAACGGTGAAAACAAGTATTTACCTGGCATTAACTCCTCAATCTAGCGGTGAAAACAAGTATTTACCTGGCATTAACTCCTCAATCTAGCAGTGAAAAAAGTATTTACCTGGCATTAACTCTGCAATCTAGCGGTGAAAACAAGTATTTACCTGGCATTAACTCCTCAATCTAGCTGTGAAAACAAGTATTTACCCGGCATTAACTCTGCAATCTAGCGGTGAAAACAAGTATTTACCTGGCATTAACTCCTCAATCTAGCGGTGAAAACAAGTATTTACCTGGCATTAACTCTGCAATCTAGCGGTGAAAACAAGTATTTACCTGGCATTAACTCTGCAATCTAGCGGTGAAAACAAGTATTTACCTGGCATTAACTCTGCAATCTAGCGGTGAAAACAAGTATTTACCTGGCATTAACTCTGCAATCTAGCGGTGAAAACAAGTATTTACCTGGCATTAACTCTGCAATCTAGCGGTGAAAACAAGTATTTACTTGGCATTAACTCTGCAATCTAGCGGTGAAAACAAGTATTTACTTGGCATTAACTCTGCAATCTAGCGGTGAAAATAAGTCAGTCTGATACAATTCTAATGAAATTCCATGACACATATTCAGAGTTTTCAGTTGCAAATAAACAAATGCATGAATTGTTTGTTGTCTGCTACAATTATTTGAACTATTTATAGAAATTATTTTACCCAGCATGCAGAGTTAAACTTAGTCACGATTGCAGGTAGATGCTAGCATACACACAAGACTTGGCTTGCTGGCTGTCTCATTTACAGATGGAACCTGCAGGATATTTAGGTGAGTTTGTGCTAAATATCAAGAGAATTCTAATAACTGGGTTGTCCCGTCTAACGATAAAGGAATATTTGTCCAGACGTGTAAATCAACAAACACTAATGTATGCTCTGTACTATTGTAGCAACTCTATATAATTCAAAGAAAAAACTGGAAATTCAATGGGTTATTTGTTTATAATTTAACTTCTGTTTGATTGCAAAACTAGTTCTTACAAATTTAGATTGTTCTCTGTTCTCTTGAGACCTCATTCCGGGTCGACTCCATCGCCATGTGGAGATTGCGAAACTAGTTCTTACAAATTTAGATTGGTCTCTGTTCTCTCGAGACCTCATTCCGGGTCGACTCCATCGCCATGTGGAGATTGTGAAACTAGTTCTTACAAATTTAGATTGGTCTCTGTTCTCTCGAGACCTCATTCCGGGTCGACTCCATCGCCATGTGGAGATTGTGAAACTAGTTCTTACAAATTTAGCTTGGTTTACGTTCTCTTGAGACAACATTCCTCGTAGACTTCATCGTCATGAGGGAGAGAATAGGCAATGAAGATTTAAATAGTGGGTTATTAGAATATTACCATGTTTGACGATGAACCCATGAATTGCTTTATATTTATTATTTTAGCCTCCCATATTTAGCCATGTTGGATGTTGGGGAGGCACCAACATACAGAGCCACGCCTGTCCTGACGTTGATACCGTATCTCAGGTACGAGATGGACGAGGTCACGTGCTCGTGCGTAGACTGGATACAAGCCAAAGGTCATACTAAAGTCCTGGTTGGATACTCCAATGGTATATATTTATATTTCGTTTTGTTTGCTTTTATTTTCTCATGTGCATCTCAAAATATAATTATACAATACAACATTTTCACACAAAGTATCTACGTTCATGAGCAGTAAAACATGTGTAATCCGGACTTTGTTTATTGTACAGACAACAAATATTAAAGCAAACAGACATTGGCTATGGTCAGTGAGTTGTCCAAATTTGTACTCTCTAACTTTAACTGTTTTTATCCAATCTTCACCAGACTTACAATGTTTGTTGGCATACTATCTTGGTCAAGTTCGATAACCAGGAGGATTGCACCGGTCACTCAGGAGTTATGGCCCTTGAGTTGTCCAAATTTTTACTGTCCACTCTCTAACTTAACTGTTTTTATCCAATCTTCACCAAACTTGCACAAAATGTGTGTTGGCATAATATCTTGGCCAAGTACCAGTGAGATTGCCCCGGTCACTCCAGTATTATGGCCCTTGAATTGTCCGACATTTTCATATTCGAACTGTCCGCTCTCTAAACTCAAACAGTGACCCTTACGTTTTGCACGTTCTACACATGTGTCAACAATTTGGAATGCATGTTTACCACAACAAGAGAAAGAATCAGATTGTTATCTTTCAATAATTAGCCATTCTGTCAACAACAAGGTCAAGTTAATTACAGTCATTGCTTTAGATATTTCAGGTGCTGTCAGGCTGTTTAATCTTGTGCCTACATTGCCACTCCAACGTCTTATCACTGGATATTTCAGGTGCTGTCAGGCTGTTTAATCTTGTGTCTACATTGCCACTCCAACGTCTTATCACTGGATATTTCAGGTGCTGTCAGGCTGTTTAATCTTGTGTCTACATTGCCACTCCAACGTCTTATCACTGGATATTTCAGGTGCTGTCAGGCTGTTTAATCTTGTGTCTACGTTGCCACTCCAACGTCTTATCACTGGATATTTCAGGTGCTGTCAGGCTGTTTAATCTTGTGTCTACGTCTCCACTCCAACGTCTTATCACTGGATATTTCAGGTGCTGTCAGGCTGTTTAATCTTGTGTCTACATTGCCACTCCAACGTCTTATCATTGGATATTTCAGGTGCTGTCAGGCTGTTTAATCTTGTGTCTACGTCGCCACTCCAATGTCTGATCACCAGTGATGGTCCTACTCTGCTTCCATACCGGAATATTCAGCCGCATGGGAATCTCGTGCGAGCTGCCTGCTGGTGCTCCGATTTTGAGAACATCATTGTGACATCATCAGAAAGTTTTGACACTGCATTCTGGGATATAACCAATACTGGAGAACCGCTACATGAAGATGGTGGGTACATGACCATGAGTATGTCATCGACGATCATGCAACATGGCATGTATATAACAGCTGATGAAAATTATGCGTAAGTGAAATGTATTTGAGGGTCCTCCGTTGCAGAGCGGTTAAGGTCGTTGACTTCAAATCACTGCTGTAGGTTCAAATCTCACTGGGTGTGTAGAATTCTTTCATGTTAGTGGGCTATCCAGCTGGCTTGTAGAAAGTCATTGGTTCTACCTGGGTGCCTGAAATACTGCTCAGGGCTACACCGGTGTCTTCCTCCACCAGTAATAGCTGCAGAGTCACTGTATAACCAATCTGTTGGTGCAACTTTAAACCCCAGAAACAAAACAGAATTGCTTCATGTGAGGAGCTATCGAGCTGGCTTACAGAGAGTCGGTGGTTTTACCCAGAGTGGTGCCGGGTGTTCCTCCACCAATAATTGCTGGAGAGTCGCTGTATGACCAAAGCCGATGGCGTAACTTTAAACCATGAAAACGAAACAAACCAAAACTATGCCATTGACTGTTACATTTGTATTCTTATAGTGTTTTCGAGAGAAATCTTTGTCCGAGGTCCCAAATATCAGGCTTTACAATCAAGCAGAAGACATAAATGATAAGAACAGGGTATCACACCCAAGTTGCTCAATACCCGTCTCTCCTGGGGTGGGATCCATATAACCATAATAGTGCTGACGGGCTGTAAAACAACAAATAAGAAACAATTATATAATTCTTGTGGATTGACATCTCAGTTTCTACAGACTGATCTGTAGTCCAGTGGTAACAGGCTGGACTGGTAATCCAGGGATCGCAGGTTCGATCCCCCGTCTGACCCTAATAAAATTAACAGTCTTTCAGATGGTACGTTAAACCGAGGTCTCGTGTCGGTGCTGTACACTGTGTACGTAAAAGAACCAGAGGAGACTCTGGAATGGGTCTCTGTCTGTATCATTGCACTATCCTCTAAAATGACTAATCTCTTCAGGAGGTGTCGCTCATATGGGCAACCGGTAGCGACGATAAATAAACGTAAAACATACATCTCAGTTTCTATAGATCCTAGAGAATTATTACCTCCAGCAAGAAGAGTTATGTTTCTATCTCTGTATATTTGTTTGTTTGTTAGCAAAAGTTACGGATGGATTTGCATGAAATTTGGTGGAAATGTTGACCTCGGGTCAAGGACGATCCATTCAGGATGTGATCCGAATACAGGATTCTTTAATACGATTCTTCGTGAGATAATAATCATTCAGCAGCATGGCGTAGGTCTGCTATTGTAGCCTATCACAGTCTGCGAAATTAGCCGGGTGCCCGATGCCCGAGACGTGTAGAAATCGGGACGGACGTGTAAATTTTGCAATCTCACATGCCCGACGGGCACCTGTTTTTTTGTGATTAATTGGGGTTTTACCCGAGACTCGAACCACCGCGGTGAGAGGTTAGTGATCTCACAGCCAGCGCTTTAGACCACGGAGGCCCCTGTAATAAACTGGACAGTAGAAATGTTTTTCTAAATTCTTTACAATTACGAATTGTTTACACCGGAATTGAAAGTCGTCTAGAAGCGGACAGGTGTAAATTCGCGTTTTCGCTTACTGACATCTCGGCCCTATGACGAATCGGCCGATCGATGCATTATATCATCAAATTTGGTAAAAAAAAATCACGTGTCGCTCAGTACGAAATCTATAATTCTGGGGTGAAACGACCCACCTCCAGACTATTTTCACACATTCTGCCCGATATCTATGTTTATGGCGAAACAACCCGGTGCGAACGGGAATTAGGGCGAAACGATCCGATACCGCTTAGGTCATTTCCTGTTAACAAATGAAAACAACTGCATGGAAACATGTCGGGTTTCTTGCGATATGTCGAGGGCGCAAAGCCGGGGAAGACACGGCCATCAAAAACAGAGTATAAAGCAAAAAGAAAACGTATCTTCCAGCCGCAATGGTTGAACAATCGTAAAATATTAATAATAATAAAACATTAGTTTGTCTTTATACATTGTTTACTCATATGGCCATATTATAAGTATTACTAATAAATGCATGATATGCCACATTATGTTACATATACTACTATACATTTAACCGGCAATAAGCAGGTAAAATTCTGCAAATATATGGGCACCTAGGAGTTCATTCGGGCAAGTAAATTTTTTGTGAAGACTGCTATCATCACTGATGGTCACGGGATCAAGCCTCGCCCAGTCTGTGTCTCTTTATATGAAAATGTTGGCAGTTTCTTACGGAGGTTGGTGCACCAAGTACTGGTTAACCGCTGGAGCCTGTGCAGGAAGGGTGTTGTTAGGTAATCTGCCCGTCGGTCAAATGGGCAACCGGTAGCGACGTAAAAATAAACTTGTAATATATAATAGTTGTCAGGGGCCTTGGTGGCCGAGCAGTTACGGTTGTTATACAAATCACTTGCCCCATACCACATTAGGTTCGAATTCCACTATGGTTTCCATGTGAGGAAGCTATCCAGCTGGCTTGTTGAAGGTTAGTGGTTTTACCCTGGTGCCCGTCCGTGTCCTTCACCAGTAATAGCCAGAGTCGCCATCTATGCTGTCGGTGCAACTTTAACCCCCCCCCAACTAATAGTTGCCAAAAGTGACTGCTAACTCGGGTTTGACTGTACATGATTCAGTTGCGTTTGTCTGTTACCATGCAGTATAGCAGTTGTTTATAATTCCTGCATTTCATCTACAGGATTCTGTTGTGTTTGTCTGTTACCATGCAGTATAGCAGTTGTTTATATTCCTGCATTTCATCTACAGGATTCAGTTGCGTTTGTCTGTTACCATGCAGTATAGCAGTTGTTTATATTCCTGCATTTCATCTACAGGATTCAGTTGCGCTTGTCTGTTACCATGCAGTATAGCAGTTGTTTATATTCCCGCATTTCATCTACAGGATTCTGTTGCGTTTGTCTGTTACCATGCAGTATAGCAGTTGTTTATATTCCTGTATTTCATCTACAGGATTCTGTCCAACAAAGGGCGTTTTGTCGACAGTGGAAACATGATGTACTTGAATAAAACGGCGCAGCGGAAGGATGAGAGGACATCATACTATATTACATCTCAACCAGCTTGTATATGGGTATGTACATTCTACTGTATATGGGTATGTACATTATACTGTATATGGGTATGTACATTCTACTGTATATGGGTATGTACATTCTACTGTATATGGGTATGTACATTCTACTGTATATGGGTATGTACATTCTACTGTATGTGGGTATGTACATTGTACTGTATATGGGTATGTACATTGTACTGTATATGGGTATGTACATTGTACTGTATATGGGTATGTACATTCTACTGTATATGGGTATGTACATTCTACTGTATGTGGGTATATACATTCTACTGTATGTGGGTATGTACATTCTACTGTATGTGGGTATGTACATTCTACTGTATATGGGTATGTACATTCTACTGTATGTGGGTATGTACATTCTACTGTATGTGGGTATGTACATTCTACTGTATATGGGTATGTACATTCTACTGTATATGGGTATGTACATTCTACTGTATGTGGGTATGTACATTCTACTGTATGTGGGTATGTACATTCTACTGTATGTGGGTATGTACATTCTACTGTATGTGGGTATGTACATTCTACTGTATGTGGGTATGTACATTCTACTGTATGTGGGTATGTACATTCTACTGTATATGGGTATGTACATTCTACTGTATATGGGTATGTATAGTCTACTGTATATGGGTATGTATATTCTACTGTATATGGGTATGTACATTCTACTGTATATGGGTATGTATATTCTACTGTATATGGGTATGTATATTCTACTGTATATGGGTATGTACATTCTACTGTATATGGGTATGTACATTCTACTGTATGTGGGTATGTACATTCTACTGTATGTGGGTATGTACATTCTACTGTATGTGGGTATGTACATTCTACTGTATGTGGGTATGTACATTCTACTGTATATGGGTATGTACATTCTACTGTATATGGGTATGTATATTGTACTGTATATGGGTATGTATATTCTACTGTATATGGGTATGTACATTCTACTGTATATGGGTATGTACATTCTACTGTATATGGGTATGTATATTGTACTGTATATGGGTATGTACATTCTACTGTATATGGGTATGTATATTGTACTGTATATGGGTATGTATATTCTACTGTATATGGGTATGTATATTGTACTGTATATTGTACTGTATATGGGTATGTACATTCTACTGTATATGGGTATGTACATTCTACTGTATATGGGTATGTACATTCTACTGTATGTGGGTATGTATATTCTACTGTATATGGGTATGTATATTCTACTGTATATGGGTATGTATATTCTACTGTATATGTACATTCTACTGTATATGGGTATGTACATTCTACTGTATATGGGTATGTATATTGTACTGTATATGGGTATGTACATTCTACTGTATATGGGTATGTACATTCTACTGTATATGGGTATGTATATTCTACTGTATATGGGTATGTATATTGTACTGTATATGGGTATGTACATTCTACTGTATATGGGTATGTATATTGTACTGTATATTCTACTGTATATGGGTATGTATATTGTACTGTATATTCTACTGTATATGGGTATGTATATTCTACTGTATATGGGTATGTACATTCTACTGTATATGGGTATGTACATTCTACTGTATATGGGTATGTACATTTTACTGTACATTCATACAGTATATGTTTTGAATTGGCGACAGAAATAGTGTAGACACAATTTTGGCTACAGCTAACCCTGTTGAGCCTGATTGTGATTTCATAACTGATAGCAGGGTTCCCGCTGTTGCCTTGGTCGCCAATGGTGACAAAAAACTAAAAAAATACTTGTGCTAAATTTTGTGAATTGGCGAACATATTATCTGTGAAATATATGGCTCTTAGTTGGCTCCAATGTGGTGCAGACAAAACATCAGGCAGAGGGAACCCTGGTGTTGGAGATGAAGCGCGAACATGGTAATGCTGGACAGACGGATGGACAGGCAGTAACAATATGTCTCCCTCTCATGGTTTGTTTAATATCTGGCTCCATTTTCAGGATGTAAGCTGCTCCAACTGGCATACCTTGGTGGCAGCGTGTGACAATAGAGGCTGTATACACGGGTATATTATCAGAGATTTGATGAAGGTGATACCAGATAGTAAATCCTACAAATATAGACAGGTAGGTACCTGATAACAACTCCTACACATATAGACAGGTACGTACCTGATAACAACTACAAATATAGACAGGTAGGTACCTGATAACAACTACACATATAGACAGGTAGGTACCTGATAACAACTACACATATAGACAGGTAGGTACCTGATAACAACTCCTACACATATAGACAGGTAGGTACCTGATAACAACTCCTACAAATATAGACAGGTAGGTACCTGATAACAACTACACATATAGACAGGTAGGTACCTGATAACAACTCCTACAAATATAGACAGGTAGGTACCTGATAACAACTACACATATAGACAGGTAGGTACCTGATAACAACTCCTACACATATAGACAGGTAGGTACCTGATAACAACTACACATATAGACAGGTAGGTACCTGATAACAACTCCTACAAATATAGACAGGTAGGTACCTGATAACAACTACCAATATAGACAGGTAGGTACCTGATAACAACTCCTACACATATAGACAGGTACATACCTGATAACAACTACCAATATAGACAGGTAGGTACCTGATAACAACTCCTACACATATAGACAGGTAGGTACCTGATAACAACTCCTACAAATATAGACAGGTAGGTACCTGATAACAACTACACATATAGACAGGTAGGTACCTGATAACAACTACACATATAGACAGGTAGGTACCTGATAACAACTCCTACAAATATAGACAGGTAGGTACCTGATAACAACTACACATATAAACAGGTAGGTACCTGATAACAACTACCAATATAGACAGGTACGTACCTGATAACAACTACCAATATAGACAGGTACGTACCTGATAACAACTACACATATAGACAGGTAGGTACCTGATAACAACTACACATATAAACAGGTAGGTACCTGATAACAACTACCAATATAGACAGGTACGTACCTGATAACAACTACCAATATAGACAGGTACGTACCTGATAACAACTACACATATAGACAGGTAGGTACCTGATAACAACTACACATATAAACAGGTAGGTACCTGATAACAACTACCAATATAGACAGGTACGTACCTGATAACAACTACCAATATAGACAGGTACGTACCTGATAACAACTACACATATAGACAGGTAGGTACCTGATAACAACTACACATATAAACAGGTAGGTACCTGATAACAACTACCAATATAGACAGGTACGTACCTGATAACAACTACCAATATAGACAGGTACGTACCTGATAACAACTACAAATATAGACAGGTACGTACCTGATAACAACTACAATATAGACAGGTACGTACCTGATAACAACTACACATATAGACAGGTACGTACCTGATAACAACTACCAATATAGACAGGTACGTACCTGATAACAACTACCATATAGACAGGTACGTACCTGATAACAACTACACATATAGACAGGTAGGTACCTGATAACAACTACACATATAGACAGGTATGTACCTGATAACAACTACACATATAGACAGGTAGGTACCTGATAACAACTACACATATAGACAGGTAGGTACCTGATAACAACTACAAATATAGACAGGTAGGTACCTGATAACAACTACACATATAGACAGGTACGTACCTGATAACAACTCCTACACATATAGACAGGTAGGTACCTGATAACAACTCCTACAAATATAGACAGGTAGGTACCTGATAACAACTACCAATATAGACAGGTAGGTACCTGATAACAACTACAAATATAGACAGGTATGTACCTGATAACAACTACACATATAGACAGGTAGGTACCTGATAACAACTCCTACAAATATAGACAGGTAGGTACCTGATAACAACTACACATATAGACAGGTAGGTACCTGATAACAACTACACATATAGACAGGTAGGTACCTGATAACAACTACAAATATAGACAGGTAGGTACCTGATAACAACTACCAATATAGACAGGTAGGTACCTGATAACAACTCCTACAAATATAGATATAAGTAGGTCAGGTCCAGGGGTCAAATTTTGACATGCATACTCGCCAATCAAACGACAGCCATTTAGCTATTGTGCAGTGTATATGGTAGTCGCCATATCTATCCCACCGCCATAGCTATAACTGGGACTAGTCATGAGATTGTGGCCTACTACATTGTCAATGTATGTCGTATTGGTAATGGCGTCAAGAGGTGCTTTTATGAGGGAAAGGGTTAATGTATGTCGTATTGGTAATGGCGTCAAGAGGTGCTTCTATGAGGGAAAGGGTTAATATATGTCGTATTGGTAATGGCGTCAAGAGGTGCTTCTATGAGGGAAAGGGTTACGCAATGTATGTCGTATTGGTAATGGCGTCAAGAGGTGCTTCTATGAGGGAAAGGGTTACGCAATGTATGTCGTATTGGTAATGGCGTCAAGAGGTGCTTCTATGAGGGAAAGGGTTACGCAATGTATGTCGTATTGGTAATGGCGTCAAGAGGTGCTTCTATGAGGGAAAGGGTTACGCAATGTATGTCGTATTGGTAATGGCGTCAAGAGGTGCTTCTATGAGGGAAAGGGTTAATGTATGTCGTATTGGTAATGGCGTCAAGAGGTGCTTCTATGAGGGAAAGGGTTAATGTATGTCGTATTGGTAATGGCGTCAAGGTGTTTCCATGAGGGAAAGGGTTAATAGAGGACAAAAAGCTTAGTGACATACTAATTAAAGTCTAGTAATACATGTACATGCAATGCTAATAAAATACAGCCAATTGTAAATTGTGTTTTTATTTATTTAACTATAGTCTACATCTGCTATGTCGAATTCTCCGGTTATCTCAAAGTTGGATCAAAGTCCCGTTTCAGACACTATCATTTCACATAATACTCCGTTTATATCAAATTTCGTTAAGTCAAACTTCGGTTATGTCGAAGTATTTTGCTCGGTCCGACGGATGTAGACTGTATAAACATATATCAAAGTAGAAGTGAATTATAATCTATTCCACATGTTTACAATCGTTTATCGCTGATGTCCCATGCCGTGTGAACGATATCGGCTTTAATCGGTTTATCACTAGTGCTTAGTAATTTCTCCCTGTGCATTACGTTTATTTTTCGTCGCTACCGGTTGCCCATATGAGCGAAGCCTCCTGAAGATATTAGTCATTTTAGATTTTTGGAGGATAGTGCAATGACACAGATAGAGACCCATTCCAGAGTCTCCGCTGGTTCTTCTTTTACGTGCACGGTGTAAAGCACCGACACGAGACCTCGGTTTAAAGTCCCATCTGAAAGACTGCTAATTTTATTAGGGTCAGACGGGGGATCGAACCTGCGATCCCTGTATTACCAGTCCAACATGTTAACCACTGGACTACAGATCCGTCTGTAATTTCTCCCTTTATTTCAGGTTCTCCTAAAAACCAAGATTAAAGAGGACAAAAAAAATAAAACTACTGAAACTAAAAGTGATTCTACTCAGTGCCAAAAGTGTTCCACCAACCAATCAGGTGATAGCTTACATAGCATGGATGACGAATCAGAGACAAGCTTGAAGTGTACCTGTGATGAAACTGGCCAATCAAATTGCACAAACAATTTGACCAATAAGAAAAAGACAGTTGATCATGTGACTGCTGATAGTGGTACAAAGACAATGAAGGATTACCATGTGTTAGCGGATAAATCTGTTTTACATTTTGAAGAATACCATAAGGTAAGTTAGATCAATGATACAGACATAAGCCACGTTTTGAAGAAGCATCGCCAAGGCGTTGGCGCCCAACAATGACAAATCTGACCACTCTACCTACTGCACTATTGCAACAATAAAGGAATGTGTAGATTTTTGCAGACAAAGTGACCAATGATTCAATGCCACCAATGACGGGTTATGTATGATAAACACATACACATGTATGAATACTTTGCAGTACTGTTACAGAGAAACACACATGTATTTGAATGTTAACATAGTATTTGAATACTGTCCGCTTCTCACCAATGTAACCCGGGTTCGATCCTCGAATTGGGAAGTATACGAGATGATACGGTGGTCGTCAGATCGGACAGGTAGGTTTCCTCCCACACGAATGACCACATTTACGCTGTCATCCGCGCTAACGAGAGCGATTAATATAAGTTGTTAAAACTTGTTTTGCAATCGTTGTAAAATAAATAAAGTTTAAAATATAAAAAAAATCTCATTTTTGTAATTGTTTTCAAATAAAATTTAATTAATTGCAGTTAGTTAAATTATATAGCTGTTTGTTTAATTTTTAATCAATTGTCCACAAAAAATGTTAGTTCACAGGGCTTGAATAGTGATCAGCTAATCACTAGTTGTGCATCGCTGTCAAATTCTGTCACTACTTGTTTCAGGTTACCAAATATCATCCTCTAGACAAAGACTCAGATCTGTACGACAGAAAATCCATTGCTGCAATAAAATCTGTAAGTATGTTCACCATATATAGGTCATGTATCATACTCGAGACCCAGGTTCGTAGCATCAAGGTCACACAGGACCCAGGTTCGTAGCATCAAGGTCACTCGAGACCCAGGTTCGTAGCATCAAGGTCACACAGGACCCAGGTTCGTAGCATCAAGGTCACTCGAGACCCAGGTTCGTAGCTTCAAGGTCACTCAAGACCCAGGTTCGTAGCATCAAGGTCACTCGAGACCCAGGTTCGTAGCTTCAAGGTCACTCGAGACCCAGGTGCGTAGCTTCCAAGGTCACTCGAGACCCAGGTTCATAGCTTCAAGGTCACACAAGAACAGGTTCGTAGCTTCAAGGTCACTCGAGACCCAGGTTCGTAGCTTCAAGGTCACTCGAGACCCAGGTTCGTAGGATCAAGGTCACACAAGACCCAGGTTCATAGGATCAAGGTCACACAAGACCAGGTTCGTAGCATCAAGGTCACACAAGACCCAGGTTCGTAGGATCAAGGTCACACAAGACCAGGTTCGTAGCATCAAGGTCACACAAGACCCAGGTTCGTAGCATCAAGGTCACACAAGACCCAGGTTCGTAGCATCAAGGTCACATAAGACCCAGGTTCGTAGCATCATGTTCACTCAAGACCCAGGTTTGTAGCGCCAAGGTCACTCAAGACCCAGGTTCTTAGCATCACGGTCACTGAAGACCCAGGTTTGTAGCGCCAAGGTCACACTTGGAGGTTAAAGGACATGAAATAGTTACAATATTTCTGGTCCGAGCTGTGGAGGGATTTCCAAACTAATGCACCACAAATGTTGTCCATATATAGGAGATGTATCTTGCACAAGGCCTACGTCCATAGCTTCACGTCAAGGTCACATTTGGAGGATAAATGTGAAATATAAGTACAATGAACTTTATCAAGGTCAAATACTTGACATACAAATGTTTGCGGTGTTCGTATTATTTCGCTGATAAAATTTCTATAATACAATGGAAGCTCTATTGCTAGGTTAGCCCGCTAGCTTCTCACCAATGCAACCCGGGTTTGATCTTTGGACCTGGAAGTATGCGACATGGCACAGTCTTTGCCTGATAGGACAGATGGGTATTTACAGGATTTCATCCCACATGTATGAACGCATATACGTGCCAATGAGAGTGATTAACAACTTTAGTTAATGTCACAATCGTTGTAAACTAACTAAAGTTAAAATAACTGTAATTGTCTATTTTTCAGATAAGTTTCAATCCCAATCGTTTACAATGTTGCTGGCTGGCCTACGGAGGTAATTCCGGGCTTGTAAGACTGGTCAATGTACAGAACATAATGCATACATCAGCACACAAATACCTCAAGGACCACAAGTATATCTGAATGTCATGGTGGCAAAATATAACTGGTCAGCTTCGGGATCGTGGAATGTCAGAAACAACGTGGTTATATTTAAATGTCATGGATATGTTTGAATAACACGTTGGCGATATAGGAACTCGGGGGTCAGTTCAGGGAATCGGATAGCACACTATTTACAGACATCCTTACGTGGCCCGTTGTGAGCAATATAGGAACTCTGGGGGTCAGGATCAAGAAACGTGCTAGGGTCACGCCAGGTCAGGAAGTACAGTGTGTTATGTAGAGTGATTTAGAATCTTAATAACTTGAATAAGAGTAGTCCTGAAGGGATGTTGGAAAGAACAGAGTATTGAATGGCATGCGAGGGATTTATGTCTGTGTAGGAGGGTGAGGTTGTGACATTGAAATGTCATATTGATGCTACAGGCAGTGCTGGGACACCCATGCACGGCATATATTCAGTTTTAGCGATTCTTAGTCTCCGAGATATGCGTTATTGTGGACTGTTAACGTGAACCAGCTTAGTGATATAATTGTAGGACTCGTTCTGTCCAGGTTTGAGATATCGCCTGATCACGTGACCAGTGGGAGGAGCTATAGGCTCATTTGCGTCCTGTTAATTGTCTTGAGCAACACTTTAGTTAGTTATGGCCCATGGATTGTTTGCATGCCTGTCTATCTGGAATATTACCCAATCTGCTCACAATGTTTAGTGCTGGTGCGAAAGGCCCGGAGTTTGTGCCCTTAAAGCCTCTTCTCCATCAGGAACGAGGTCTCGAGAGTGATTAATATAAGTTGTATGAACTAAACGATATGTCCAGTTAACATGTCCACATATTAGCGCCGGATTACAAGAACATTTTAGAACATACAGAATTTTAATGGCCCAAAGATTACCTGGAAAAAATAAAAATGAGTGCAATAATACCATTTTATTTTATTTCGTGGTCATACATATAAACGGTGAGACTTGTTTCCCCCCCCCCCCCCAAATCAAGCCCTGAAAACTAATAAGGTATAATTTGCCTTAATGGCTATTTCATGCAGTAAGTGACCTCTATGAGACACTCGAACCCGCGACTATCAGTGACGATAGGTTACAGTGGTATTCAAGTCGACGACCACAGGGGTGGACGTCCCTCCAGGCAGAACCACTAACCCAAGCCAGCTGGATAGCTTCCTCACTTGAAAAAATGGGAATCGAACCTACAGCAGTGAGGAGCAAGTGATTTGAACGTGCAACCCATCGGCTAATAGACCAACACTGTCTCCAATTATAGTTCCTAGTCGTCGTAAAACATCCGTGATCAAGTTTTGCGCATCACTATCATTGTGTTGATCTCCCACATTATTGTTCGTATTTTATCGATAACTTCTTTGATCTGCCGATTTTTCTGTGTTAATTGCTGAAAGAGAACACACACACTTTGTACATGGATAATGATATGGACGATGTTTATTAGTGCAAGATGTATTTCTACAAATCTTTTTATTTAATGATTTCCAATCTTTTTGGCTAATATAATATTAGTTTTCAAATTTTATTCATTTTGACTGCCCTGTCTGGAGCCTCATTGCACTATGTTCAAAAAATAATTGGTGGGGGCGCAGTCACGGGTAACCAGCCAATTAACTTTCCTTCACCCATTCAACACCAAGTAACTGACATGGATTGGTGCATGCTATTAAATGAATCGGATAATTACACTTGAACTGATCCAGTTCATTTATCAAAATGGGTAATTTTGTCTAAAAATAGTAATATTACTGACAAAAAGTGCAGATCCTGACGAGACAGCGCATCTGGATCTACACTTTTTGTAAGCCTATTTAGGGGTCAGTAGTGTTGAAAGGGTTAAACTTATATTTATTTATATTTCGGGTTTTACGCCTGCATCAGCACCATTTCGGGCTATATCGCCGACGGGCAGTTTACCTAACAACACCTTTCCTGGGCAGGCTCCAGCGGTTAACCAGTACTTGGGTGCACCAACCTCCTCATAAATGACACGGCCTTGAGCGGGGCTCGAACCCGTGACCATCAGTGATGATAGGTTACAGTGGTATACAAGTCAGCGACCGTAAGCACTCGACCACAGAGGCAGACCGATTAAATCATGGGGCAGGACATTATATCACTTCAGGTGTGAGCCTAGCTGTAACTGTTACAAGTGTGCCCTTAGGCAAGGCACCAACATTCCTCATTGCCTCTTCTCTCTCCTTCATGGCGATAGATTCCATCAGGAATGAGGTCTTGGAGAGCGATTATAGGATTTATTCTGGAGTGAAAAAAGGGCAGCAGGGTGGGTCAGGGTGAATTTTGAGTCAGGAGGGGGGTTAACCCCTAGAAAATTGTGCTAACTGACGGTGATTGATCATAGAGGAAGTACATATTGGTGAAAAGAGCGGACAAGTTCTAGTCTTTGACGTACCAGTAATTGGATTAGTATTTCCGACAAGGTGTTTACAAAATCAAGCACATTAATTAAAGCCCATCTGCTACTTTAAGGAATACAAGATTTTAGTTAAACATTTTAAGGCACATACATGTAACTCACTTGAGAATAAACCGATCAAGCAAACTAACCTACTAGAAAAATGATGAACAAGTTTTCATCAACCGATCATGCAAACTAACCGACTAGAGAAAAATGATGAACAAGTTTCCATTAACCGATCATGCAAACTAACCGACTAGAGAAAAATGATGAACAAGTTTTCATCAACCGATCATGCAAACTAACCGACCAGAGAAAAATGATGAACAAGATTCCATCAACAGATTAAGCAAAACAACACTGAAATCACCTCAACAATGTGTTTGTGGTCCTCGGAAACAAACTTGTACGTGGCCGTGTTAGTGTTTCTCTCTTCCAATGGCTCTCCTTTCAAGGGTACCAGCACCTGAAGTAAATACAGTGTACATATATAGGTACCAGCACCTGAAGTAAATACAGTGTACATATATAGGTACCAGCACCTGATGTAAATACAGTGTACATATATAGGTACCAGCACCTGAAGTAATACAGTGTACATATATAGGTACCAGCACCTGATAGTGTACATATATAGGTACCAGCAAAATTCGGTATGAAATCACCAGTGCAAAATCCTTTTTATCACATTACCAACAACCATAAATGTGAAGGATACGTTTTTGTTTGCCAGTATATTGTTGAAGCTGCATCCGTACGCCGTAGTAAATACTCTCAAAATTATCGACAGAATATTTGTAATCACCGTATTCTGCTAGTTCATATTTAGCATTTTATTGATCTGAGCAGTTGATTTTCAACAAATAAAGCATGAATACAAACACCTGAATATATGCTGGGAGCCCACTGTACCGTCACATTGCAGGCCTGCTGTCACGTGGTATTTAGTGCTCTTATCCACTTGGTTTTCATGTAGTTGATACATGCAGTCCTCTCATAACGGAACATCTTCTAAAGTACTACACAAAGTGACCAAAGGGCTGCAAGGAAAGCGGGCTCCCAGTATATATATATAATGTAATATGGCGACAAACATTGTGCATGAGGAAATGTCTGGATTAGCGTAGTGGTTAGTGCGCTCGCTTCTCACCAATGCAACCCGGGTTCGATCCTCAGACCGGGAAGTGTGCAAGATGGTATGGTGGTCGCCAGATTGGACAGGTGGGTTTTCTCCGGGTACTCCAGTTTCTTCCCACACGAATGACAACATTTACGCTTTCATCCGCGCCAACGAGAGTGATTAATATAAGTTGTTAAAACTTGCTTAAAGTTTAAACGTCATTGTCCAATTGATTCATTACAACAATCTTATAGCAGATGAATTAGCCGGATGATTTTGGTTTTTCCTTGAAAAGGGCCTTATAAGCCGAAAATTCAGATGTAGCGAGGACCACATATATACGTTAATATTTAAACTGGGAGAAAACATTTTTAAAAAGTCCACCCAACCTCTTCTGGATTTTCATCAGGGTCACTGATCTGGGATACATTCTCGTATATCGCTCGTAGTTTCTTGAAGATCATGTGAAGCTGTCTCAGACTGTCCTCTATCTTCATCTTCCTCTCGTGGTAGAGGCTTGTGTTTGTACCATTTGGTAACTGAAAAAATGCAGCTTCTATAATAAGACAGCACATCAGGGTGAAAGCTAGAGGGCGATTTGGGAGAAACCGGAGCTCCTCATTTCTCCCGATATTGAGGGAGAAGTACGTTCATATAGATAATATACAGGACATTGGATGAGTCAACAAACATTCTCCCTTATACACCTTAACCTTCTCCCTTGTACACCTGAACCTTCTCCCTTGTACACCTGAACCTTCTCCCTTATACACCGTAACCATCTCCCTTATACACTGTAACCTTCTCACTTATACACCTTAACCTTCTCCCTTGTACACCATAACACCTCCCTTATACACCGTAAGCATCTCCCTTATACACTGTAACCTTCTCACTTATACACCTTAACCTTCTCCCTTGTACACCATAACACCTCCCTTATACACCGTAACCATCTCCCTTATACACTGTAACCGTCTCACTTATACACCTTAACCTTCTCCCTTGTACACCATAACATCTCCCTTATACACTGTAACCTCACTTATACACCTTAACATTCTCCCTTGTACACTATAACACCTCCCTTGTACACTGTAACCTTCTCCCTTGTACACTGTAACCTTCTCCCTTGTACACTGTAACCTTCTCCCTTGTACACTGTAACCTTCTCCCTTGTACACTATAACATTTTCCCTTGTACACTGTAACCTTCTCCCTTGTACACTATAACCTTCTCCCTTGTACACTATAACATTCTCCCTTGTACACTGTAACCTTCTCCCTTGTACACTATAACCTTCTCCCTTGTACACTGTAACCTTCTCCCTTGTACACTATAACCTTCTCCCTTGTACACTGTAACCTTCTCTCTTTTACACTGTAACCTTGTACACTATAACCTTCTCCCTTGTACACTGTAACCTTCTCCCTTGTACACTGTAACCTTCTCCCTTGTACACTATAACATTCTCCCTTGTACACCTTAACCTTCTCCCTTGTACACCTTAACCTTCTCCCTTGTACACTGTAACAGTCTCCCTTGTACACTATAACCTTCGCCCTTTTACACTGTAACCTTCTCCCTTGTACACTATAACCTTCTCCCTTTTACACTGTAACCTTCTTCCTTGTACACTATAGCCTTCTCCCTTGTACACTATAACCTTCTCCCTTTTACACTGTAACATTCTCCCTTGTACACTGTAATCTTCTCCCTTTTACACTGTAACCTTCTCCCTTTTACACCAACATCTTAGAGATATATATATATGAGGGCCCATCAATAATTTCGTAAACTAATTCTATGTTACGAGTATACATAATCTAATATACTTTGACCACTACTCCTTTTCAAAGAAACGTCCCTTGCATATTTTGCATTTATTCCACGACTCGACCCATGACTGTAACACATGGTGCAGGCCATCACATGACATGTCCCGCAATTTTCTGCTTGCGGCATACCTCAATTCGTCTCGAGACTCGTATTTCTTACCACGCAGCACGTTTGTGAGATTTGGAAATAGCCATAAAGGAATTTGACAGCCATGAGAGGTTTCAGCCCACGTTTCCAACTTCTAGTATGCATACACTACACAAGTGTGGACCTGAGTAGAACCACTAACCTTCAGAACGTCAGCTGAAGGGATTCAGCCCTAAAGTGCTAGCCTACTATGGATAAGAAGTGAACTATTCAGTGACCCCTAGTTTCTTTATAGGTGTAAACAGGGGTTATAATTTGGTGATGCGGGTAGGGTTTATTCTAGAGTGGAAAAAGGGTAGGGTGGGTCAGAAAAGGGGCAGGTTGCATATTGAGCCGTCATGAGGTACTATATAACGGTGATTCATCAAATAGGCAATTCTAAGTTATATATGTCAGCCCGCCCGAAGGCACATGTTGAGGCTTTTATATAAAAATATTTTTAAGAAAGGCAAGAGGGCGGGGCTAATTAGCAAATGGGTGGGGATAAAAAGACAGGGCAGCACGACTGCCATTCCGCTCTAGAAAAAACCCTACGTGGGTAACAAAGCTACATGTACAAAAACCTGCATGGCTTTGAACTGCTTGAATACGTCTAGTAGTTTGTTAACAAGTTCCTGATTGGTCTCCTGACCATGTCGGCAGAATGATACATGATTCACTGACTTCGTGGGAGACACTATCTGTGGCTGCAAAGAAACATGTTTGGTGATAGAGCGTAGTATGTTACATTTTGTAAGTAGTAATCATTAAACACGAGCTCATTCTAGAGGGCGATTGAGAGAACTCGTCACCCTAGTGACTCTGACTTCCCCCCTCCTCCTGGGGACCCCACATCTCCCTAAAAAAAAATATATAACAATTTTCATACAATATATTGTCCAGTAAGATACACTGGTCCATTTAACCCTATTTTGTTGAAATTTATCAAATAACACAATTTAATGGTGCAATCGCACGCTGTCTCACTTCTCCCAAAAATTATGACCTAGAAAGAGCCCTGATTCCGACACAGTTTTATAATATGTACCACTGTAGCTAAGTATGCCACCATCTCTATTTTAACAGTTGCACTCTGGTGACAGGTGATGTATATATAGGGGAGTTTACCTAGGGTTAGAGTGGCAAAAAGGGCAGGGTTGGTCAGAAAAGAAGCAGGGTGCATTTTAAGCTGTGATGAGGAATGGGATATGTTGGGGTTAGATCTAGAACATGTTGCTAGGTTACGGTACTTGATCAAAGAGGATATGTTGGGGTTAGATCTAAAACATGTTGCTAGGTTACGGTACTTGATCAAAGAGGATATGTTGGGGTTAGATCTAGAACATGTTGCTAGGTTACGGTACTTGATCAGAGGATATGTTGGGGTTAGATCTAGAACATGTTGCTAGGTTACGGTACTTGATCAAAGAGGATATGTTGGGGTTAGATCTAGAACATGTTGCTAGGTTACGGTACTTGATCAAAGAGGATATGTTGGGGTTAGATCTAGAACATGTTGCTAGGTTACGGTACTTGATCAAAGTGGATATGTTGGGGTTAGATCTAGAACATGTTGCTAGGTTACGGTACTTGATCAAAGAGGATATGTTGGGGTTAGATCTAGAACATGTTGCTAGGTTACGGTACTTGATCAAAGAGGATATGTTGGGGTTAGATCTAGAACATGTTGCTAGGTTACGGTACTTGATCAAAGTGGATATGTTGGGGTTAGATCTAGAACATGTTGCTAGGTTACGGTACTTGATCAAAGAGGATATGTTGGGGTTAGATCTAGAACATGTTGCTAGGTTACGGTACTTGATCAGAGGATATGTTGGGGTTAGATCTAGAACATGTTGCTAGGTTACGGTACTTGATCAAGGTGGATATGTTGGGGTTAGATCTAGAACATGTTGCTAGGTTACGGTACTTGATCAAAGAGGCAGTACATACCTGTTGAAGAATAAATAATGTTTTTATAATTTGTTTAGACAAAACGAGGAAAAAAGGATTAGGACAGGATGCCCTGTCACTCCGCTCTAGAAAAACCATTATTACCTGTGCAGGCGCTGATGCAGGTCCCGGGAATGACTGCTGGTGCTGCATACTGGGCACCTGTGACGGTTGAGACTGGGTATAAACTGGCTGACTGAAACTGCTAGCCACACCCTGTGCAGACATCAATGGTCCAGTTACTGAACCCTGGGTAGACATTGGGAAAGGTTGTCCTGATCCAGCCATCTCTCTTCTTAACAATTAGAAGTCGCAAAATGTGTCACTCATAGATCTAAATAAATTTTTAAAAAAACATTTATTTTTCCAAGTAACATCGACAGATACACATATAATAACAAAATTGAATATGCCTTAAAGCGACATTACATCGCAAAATGCAAATAAAATGAATTTATTCACGTATAAATCCATTGCTACTACAAATTCTTCCGAATACATTTGAACGCTAACATTGAATCAATAAAGTGTTTTTGTGATCTATAAACTTTCAAAATTGAAAGTATGATTTCATCATCCACGCTCCTGAATTGACGTTTGTTTGTCATCGGAGTCAATACTAAACGCGAGATAATGTCACTTAAAGATAATTTAACTAAGACTAGTCTACAAATAAATATGCATAGGCACACATGTGAGATATAACAGTAAAGCTGTACCATAAATCTGTTATTCAGGATACACGAGTTGTATTTACGCATGGATGTCGACACTATTTACATTATTTTGTTATGTCAACAAATCGCGTATACGACGTTTGCTTATTAGTTGAAATACTCAGTATTTGAGGCAAATATTTGGAAAAAATTATACCATATAATAGGAAAATACATTCTGTAGAAGTTTGCGTTTTCACTGATGTAGTGTCGCTTTAACAGCATTGTTTTATATATTACAAGTGTACATTTTAAAATTACATTACTTAAGTTATATACAAAAATACCTGGTCTGTTTTCATAAAATACATTGTAACTTGATATCTATATTAATCTACTTGAATTTTCAGCCACATGGCCTTCGTAGGGATGCAACCATTTTTGTGTGTTTTCCTCTCTAAACTACAATAACATTCAAGAGTCTTTTTAAAATTGACAGTTTTAGCTTCATCACATGACCTTGCTGCTCAATTCAGCTATCGCAACGGCACCTGTTTATATGATGATCTCAAGACTTCAGGGTACCTATGCACTGCATACTTGTTTATTTTTTATTTATCCACCATATCTTATTTTGATATAGTACATCATTGAATAAAAAACACTTATTGGTCTTCATCAGAAATGGTATACAAACTATTTTTCGGGTTAGGTGTAGATTTTGATAAATGCAACATGTCTACACGAGGGGTTCGACATTAGAGGAAGATAGATTTTTAAAATTCGGATAGCTACCCGAATTGCTCATACACCGTATCAGATTCGGTGGAAATATTCTCCTAGTGATTTGTTTGTTTATATTCCTCTGCTGGACCAGTCACATGATAGTTGCATCAGTCTACCGATACACGCAACGGAATGCTATTGAACCATGCTTCAGCTCTGTCAGCGAAATTAGCTTAGAACTATATATATATATTTTTTAAATACGAATGTAAATGGACAAATACACCGAGCATAGGTTCCACCACTTTAGAGAAAATGTGGTGTTCCTTATTTATATTTTGTTAAGCAGAACTGTTGTTTACACACTTTTGCCAACGCTGTAGACAATTTTCGCAAAAAGTAAACAATCCATTTTATGAATGAAAGGTAAAATGTTGTTCATTCAGTCGCTTGAAATTGTTTGCAGTATATGAGCATTGAAAGTGTGTGTGTTTTACGTTTATTTATCGTCGCTACCGGTTGCCCATATGAGCGACGCCTCCTGAAGAGATTAGTAATTTGGGAGGAAAGTGCATGATACAGATACAGACCCATTCCAGAGACTCCTCTGGTTCTTTTACGTGCACGGTGTAAAGCAGCGACACGAGACCTCGGTTTGTATGTATGTATGTTCTATTAATGTCAAACCCCTTGCGGGGACCTTGTATGTATGTATGTTCTATTAATGTCAAACCCCTTGCGGGGACCTAGACATGTGTTCCTGGGCAGGCTTAGGCGACCTAAGTGGTTAACCAGTACTAAGCAATGTGTGTGAGGTGCCTTGCTCAATGACACTACATATGTGGCCTGACCGTTCGATTCCAAATCCGACGCTCTACCACTGGACGCCACACTAACGTCCCATCTCAGATGGCATCTGAAAGACTATTTATTTTTATATGGTCAGACTCAGAAGGGGGATAGAACCTGCGATCCCTGGATTATCAGTTAACACTGGACTACAGATCCGTCTGTAGAGCATTGAAAGTCTGTTATATACTACATCGCCGGAAACCAGTGACGCCGGGATATATCCGAACATTCTTGCACTTCTATAAAAGTTAATGTTAACACACTACATATCTTTGAATTTAATTCCCATATGACTTATCGATAAAATAACAGTTTCAGAAACAAATATAAACATGTATTGATACAATAAATTACTAACTAACAGCAATTTTACGGATTGTCTTTCTCTTTTTGTTGTTGAAAATGTTCTTCCGGCGATCATATATTTTTAGCTATCTGTGACGATTTAAATAAATGAAACGAACGGAAAGGATGTACGAGACTGAGAATTAGTCAGCGAAAAGAGATCGTGTTTTCTGCAACCTATAATTACGAGTTCCGTCTGCTGTGGTGGTTTAGTCAGGGTTAGCCAAAGTTGAAGATGGAGCAACTATGCCATGTGTAATCTTCACATCTAGCACTGTACGCCTGAAATACGAAATGGAATATTGTGTGCGAAATGGACGAAATGCAATTGGCGTATGCGAAATGGAATATTAAATCCTATGGAATGACTTATATTGCATTATTAACAGTTGTGTATTTATAAAAGGTACTTTAGTCTAACCTGACGGCGTGTTTTAATTTGAATGTATATTTATTTACATCTATTGAGTTGAACTTGTAAAGTCCTATAGATCCCTTTCTCATACATTATTTTCAGATTTTCTAGCATTCAATATGGCTTATACTGGCGAAGAGTGCGGTGCTACTTTCCCGAAACTCAGCCTGTTACTACAACATCGACGTGTACATAACCACTGGAAGCGTTACATGTGCCAAAGCTGTAAGAAGACGTTTTCTAGAAAACAGAATTTAGATCGACACATGCAGAAGCACGGCTGTGAAAATAGTCATCATTGTCCAGAGTGTTTGAAAGTGTTCATCAGAGTGGATACACTTGATGACCATTTACACCAGCAACATGGCTGGGCAAGTGCCAAAAGTTCTGCTAATAGCCAAGACGGTGGTGGGGCATACACAATTCGGAAGCTGGATGAAGATCCAAGTAGTTTCTATGACATTGAAACCAGGGTTGGGTTTTTTACCGTAAAAACCTATTTTTTACGTAACATTGTAAAAAACTGTTATTAACTGTAAAAAACTGTAAATAACGTAAAAAATCTAGATGTAATATGAATCAGACTGGGAGTGTGTGTGTGTAAAATCTTGTCATGCACTCGCCTCATTCAAACATTATGCACTATCATACAGCCAATCACACATACATGTACATCACACATTGTTTGTAATGAAAAACTACTGATTGATTGTTTATGTGTTTATTTACATAAATATGAATATAATATGATGACATATATTATTAAGAGTGTAGACATGTACTGGTCACAAAAAATATTAAAATGGATGATCATTGTCCTGTCAGTTCATTGGTGGATTTAGTTCAATAGTCCAATTCAACACAATCCCTCAGCATTCTGTAGCAGAATACCAGCTTGAAAGCCTTGGCATTGCCCAGTCGATTGCGCACTTTGGTGTGAATATGTCCAAAATTGGAAAATATCCTCTCAATTGAGGCCGATGATGCAGGGCAGGACAAGAGTTTTACAGCTAAAGCTATAAAGTCACTAGATACTCCATAGGATTTGAGAGCCTTCCACCAATTGATAGGGGCAAGCTTTGTTGCAAAGTCTGTGAAGAATGTAGCAGGAAATGGTGATGCTTGTGCCTGATAGTTGATTAGTGATACAATGAAACTTGGGTCCTGGGATAAACATGTCACATGAAGGTGGGGATCAGCTTAATGAGAGAGCTGTCTGCTGGTAGTTGTAATTGTGTATTTCACTTCACTTGACATTTAATTATGATTACTACATAAACATGTCACATGAAGGTGAGGATCAGTTTAATGAGACTTTACTTTGTGGCTTCACCTAATACAATGACTGAAAGTTTGAATATATAAAATATATAAATAATGTGATGATATCTTGAGTAATTTTGGAAGTAATATCATATTTATTTCTAAATTTTAGTTTTTTACGAGACCGTCCGTAAAAAACTGTAAAAAACCTGTTTTTTACATGACGTTAATTAACGTTAATTAACGGTATAAATAACGTCTGTGTAAAAAACTTGCCAACCCTGATTGAAACATTTGGTGAGAGGACAATAGAGAAATTCAGAACTACGGCTACTTACTACAAAGTCAATGTCAGAGACCTGGGAATACAAGGCTTACCTAATATTTTGAAAACACTAAAAAGATGTTTCAATCTATCATTGAACATATAACAGAGATGATACCCGATACAGATTTGGTACGGATTTCAATTGATAACCCTGAGTTGGATTTTCCAATAACACTAAAGTTTATGCCGCGCCAATCATTGACTGTGGACAACATATTATCTCAAATTGAACGTGTTCTTCAGTCGTACGAGCAGTTTGTCATTGATGAAACCTTTCGTATTGATATTGTGCATGTTCAGAATCACTATGGGAAAGGACACAAACAGAAAACATTTGCAGATATAGCAAAGTTACTACACAGCAAGGGAAGTGTCATTCAAATTAGTAATGACGTTGATCTGTGTTGTGGTCGAGCCATAGTGACAGCGATAGCGCGATTAGAAAACCATCCTCAATGGGATAGCATACGCAGAGGATATGGTCTTCAAAAGATGATGGCCATAGATTTACACAGAAAGGCAGGGGTTCCGTTAACTAAATATGGAATTGAAGAAGTGAAGAGGTTTCAAGCTGTTTTACCAAACTATCAGATACATGTGTTGTCAAAAGAACATTTCAATGCTATCATATACGAGGGCATAGAGGGTGGCGTTCCTATCTACCTATACCATCATGACGAACACCGGCTTTCTAAACAGAAGTTACTTCTGTGAAACATGTAAGAAAGGTTACAACACTAAGGAACGACATGTTTGCAATAATCCACGTGTGTACTGCCATCAATTGCATACAGATGAAGACGATAATTGGCGGATCTGTAAACAATGCAAAAGGCATTTCAAGAACGGCACTTGTTTTCAAATGCATTTGAAGAAGATTGAGGGTGGTAAAAGCACGTGTGAAGTTTATTACAAATGCAAAGATTGTGATCAAACTATTAATATGAATAGACACAAGACGGCCCATACCTGCCATGAAGTGTATTGTAAAAGATGTAAAGATTTCTTCAGTGAAGATCATTTATGCTATATGCAACCAGTTGCTACCGAAGAAACATCAAACAAAAAGACTAACAAGAAAGGACACATCCAATACATATTTTTCTATTTTGAATGCACACAAAATGACCGACTCCAATGCGATGCTGGATATTGTCCAACAGAAAGCGGTAACTGTAAACACTGTGGAAAGTCCTGGTGTGGATCATTTGAGCATAGACCCAACCTGTGTATTATACATAAAGTGTGTGAATTGTGCCTAAACAGTCATGTTACATCAGAGTCTTTTTGCGAGACATGCGGCAAGAATGAACGCGTGTTCCAGGGGTCTCAGACAACAAACGATTTTTTTCAATTGGTTAATTTCAGAGGAGAACGTTGGTGCTACAGTGATTTGCCACAATTTTAAAGGGTATGATAGCTACCCTATACTACAATACCTTCACGACAATGCTGTCCTTCCAGACTTAATTACAACGGGATCTAAGTACATGTCTATCAAGGTACCCGTGTGTAACAGTCGCATGATAGATTCACTGAACTTTATTGCTATGCCATAGCTTATGTTTAGCCTATGTCACTCGTGCTGTGAGCACCACCTACAAGGTCAATGTATACACAGTGACCTGGAGAGAGCATTCATTGGTACATGGGTCATCGAAGAGGTGAAAGTAGCTGTATCACAGGGTTATGTCATACAGAACATATACGAAGTATGGCATTTTGAGGCCGTGTCCCAGTATGATCCAGAGTCGCAGTCTGGTGGATTGTTTACCGAATACGTAAATACGTTCTTGAAAGTCAAACAGGAAGCTAGTGGCTGGCCAGACTGGTGTATTGATGATAACACAAAATGGAAGTACATTCAACAGTATCACGAGAAGGAGGGCATTCTATTAGATATCCATAACAATCCAGGATTGAGATCCCTTGCCAAGTTGATGCTCAACTCCTTTTGGGGTAAATTTGGTCAACGCAACAATTTGACTCAGACTTCCTACATATCGGACCCTGCTGAGTGTTTCGACATGATGACGTTCGACCAACATAAAGTGAAGAATGTACGGTTCGTAAACGACGAGTCTGAGCAATTAGATTGGATGTACAATGACGACTTCATTGAGGTTTCTGCTAGAACCAACGTTATTATAGCAGCCTACACAACAACACAAGCCCGTCTCAAACTATATAGTTATTAAAAACCATAAGGAGAACGGGTGCTGTACTGTGACACTGATTCTGTTGTCTTCACTACATCTCCGGGACAATGGGGACAACAGCTAGGGGACTACCTAGGAGATTTAACGGATGAAGTGCCACATAATGCTATAACAGCTTTTGTGACAGGTGGTCCTAAAAATTACGCGTATTCCTTGCTGAGACCCAACAAAAAAGGCCACACTCTGAACTTTAAAAACTCACTTGATATCAATTTTAATACAGTGAAGGAAATGGTGACTGGAGAGAATAAAAGCGATCGTATATCTGTCATTGATGACAACAGGATTGTTAGAAATCCCTCAGCCGGGCTTGTGATTACAAAACGAGAAGTTAAAGACTACACAATTGTCTTTCACAAGAGAATTATAAGATTATAAAATGATAAGACGACTTTCAAACTGTACCGTACGGAATGTGAGAAATAAACAAACAAAAAGATATTATGTTATCCATAGAATCATGTATTTTCTTTGTAGTCATTTTGTTATATGTCAATATAGTTCAATGTCACTGATGTAAAGTGTTAAATAAAACAAAATACTAATACATATATATATATACATACATATACTTGCATTTGTATAGTTCACATGAATATATACTGAACCAAAAAAGAAACTTTCGCGAGACTTCAATGGGACTGTTTCCACATATGTGCTGTTAAGGGATGTCTGTTGTTGATTACTGTATTGCTACTCATGATAATTTATGTAATTTTTTCATGATTTTGAGGTTGTTTTAACATCACAACTAATAAATACATCTGGTGATATCCGGATCTTAGCACCAACTTGTATACCAGATCATTCATTGCTGTCATGGAATATTGTTAGTGATACCAGTTCATATCATACGAAAGATATTTCAAATGAGGGTACGTCTTATGATAGATTTGATCTTAGTAATGTAAATAATTATTTCATGAATAGTCCTTCTGCTGTGTTACAGATAAATAACGTCATTCAAAAACTAGAACATTCGTTCGCAGAATGATATTGATCTCGTATATGAGGACTGGTGTAATGTAGTGAAACAAAACATGTATAAAGATATTCCTTTCAAAACTATAAAGAGTGGGTGCAGGAATAAAAAGCGTAAACCTGGTAAATCTTGGTGGAGTGAAAATTTAACTAACTTATGGTCTAATCTATGCATTTTGGAAGGTAGATGGTTAAATTGTTCACATCGTAATGCTAAATTAAAATTCAAAACTTAATATGTTCAAGCACGTAAATTTTTTGATCGGGAAGTACAAAAGGCTAAACGATTTTATTGGTATTCCATGCAAAACGAACTTCTAACAGACTGTAATGTGGACCAGACTAAGTTCTGGAAGTCGATCGGGAAAATTGGCGTAGGTAATTGTAAGAGTAAGCAAATACCGATGAAAGTTACCTTAGAAGATGGGTCTACTTCTACTTGTGTCGATGATGTTCTATTTAAGTGGAAGAATGATTTCAGTTCTTTATTTAACAAAGACAGTGTAAGTGAGCCCGTGGCTACTGAAAATAGTAATAATATTGATGGTGTACCATTTAATGAACATATTTCTTTGTTAGAGGTCAAGAAGGCCGTAGATAAGGTCAAACGTGGTAAAGCTTGTGGAGCAGACGAACTTCCATCGGAAGTATTAAAAAATGATACCACTATATTGTTTCTGCATGCCTTATATAATATATGCTTTGAGAATGGTATTACTCCATCATTATGGAATATATGTATTATTAATCCAATTCCAAAGTCTACAACAGCTGATCCTACAGACCCCATGTCTTATAGAGGCATTTCACTAGCTTGTACAACTTACAAGATATACTGTAATATATTGAATGATAGATTGAGTTCTTGGGTTGAAGACAATGGCATTTTGGCAGATGAACAGAATGGTTTCCGTAAGAAGAGAAGCACTTCCGATCAAATTTCGTCTTTAGTTAATTTAGTTGAAACACGAAAGAAACTTAAGCAATGTACTTATGCAGCTTTTATAGACTTCCGTAAAGCTTACGATTTCATTAATCGTTCTAAATTATGGACAAGATTAAATGATATAGGTATGTCTGGTAAAATGGTTCTAGCCATAAAGTCACTCTATTCATATGTCGCCTCTTGTGTTAGAATAAACTCATTTAAAACAGACTGGTTTAATGTTCATTGTGGATTGAGACAAGGCTGTGTGTTATCACCCTTGTTGTTTAATTTATATATCAATGACCTAGCTGTATATCTTAAGTCCTTTGATATTGGTATTAATATAGATAATGAAAAGGTTTGCATACTCCTATATGCTGATGACATTGTTTTACTAGCTAAAGATGAATATGACTTACAAATTTTGCTAAATGCTCTGAACGATTGGTGTTGTCTTAAGGACATGTCAATTAATGCCGATAAGAGTAAGATAGTGCACTTCCGTCCAGATAGTCGGGCGAGGTGTGAGCATATATTTAAATGTGGAAATGAACAGTTATCCGTTGTTGACAGATATACATACCTCGGTGTTGTTCTTCAGGAACACCTAGATTTTAATGTTACAGCTAAGATGGTTGCTCAGAGTGCAAGTCGTGCGTTAGGATTATTGATAGCTAAATGTAAAATTTCGGGAGGGGTACCGTATAATGTATTCACCAAGCTATACGACACTGTTGTTTGGCCTGTAATTGCTTATGGTGCCTCAATATGGGGGTATAAATCCTTTCCTTGTATAAATGCTGTCCAAAACCGTGCTATGCGGTTTTATCTTGGTGTCGGCAAGTATACACCCAATGCAGCCGTTTCCGGTGAAATGGGTTGGCAACCTCCCAGTGTCCGTCAATGGAAAACAGTTTCTACGTTTTGGGTACGAATTTCCAATACAAATAACTCGAGATTGAACAAACGAATTGCACTTTGGGCAAACGAGAAATCTGCTTCCTGTAAAAACTGGTTCTATTTTGTTAAGAAACATTTTACGGATATTGATTTTGCAGAATTTTGTAACTTATCTGCTCCAATTTCTAAGCCTCATTGTGTCGAATGTGTGGAAAAATTTGGTATGAACAAATATATAACAGATTGGTATGCCTCTATAAATAGCATTCATGGTACTACTGGACCAGGTCGTAACAAATTAAGAACGTATTGTAAGTTTAAGCATGTATTTGAACCTGAGGAATATTGTAAAATGATTTTACCTACACGACACAGGTCGGCATTTAGTAAATTTAGATGCGGTGTTGCACCAATCCGCATAGAAACCGGAAGGTATGAGAATTTAAGATTAGACGATCGTAAATGTCCTTTTTGTAATGTGATAGAAGATGAACATCACGTTTTATTGGAATGGGCCATATATAATGATCTAAGAACTTTACTATTGCAGAAGGCAATATTAGCTGACCATAATTTCTGTAATATGACAAAACGTGATCAATTTCTATTTCTATTCAGTAATCAATCAGTGATAAGACTTTGTGCCAAAACCTGTTTTAATATACTACAGCGTCGTTACTTTTAACTTTGTAAATAATGCCCTTTTTGTGTTAATTACTATATATCTATGATTTTTACAGACTACAAGAAGCAGCTGCTAATTAGGTCATTCTCGATCTGATCCTGGGTGATAACTGATTTTGTAAAATATTTCTTAATAGCGCACTAGTGCTTGTTTTCCGATTCAGTGTTTTATACCATTTTGTTTTATTTCATATTTAAATATAAATTAGCAACTGTTTCTTGGCTTTATAATGTAAATAAGCATTAACTAATAGTAGAGTGGGATTTTATAATGTGATATGTTTTGTTGCAATATGTCTCTTATAATTATATTCGGAATGGCTATGTACTTTTAATCTGATTATTTTACATTTGTGTTTGCATTACATGTATGTACATAGATGAGACTTTAATAAAGATTAAAACTATGTGTATATTAACAGTTTTTATTCGTATTTGTTATTGCACAATAATTTAAAATCAATTCATCAAAGTTCATTTACAGTCTGAAAATTATCAATTTCATTGGATTTTTCAATTTCATTTGAGGTAGGTGTCGATTCAATTTTTGTTTGCTTTAGTAACGAGTATGCCCACCGCGAGCATTGCTAACAGCTTGGCAGCGACGACGCATTGAGTGGATGAGATTATTAATTTGAGCCTGGGGTATATTATTCCACTTTTCTAGCAAAGCGTCACGGAGCTCATTGACGTTACCAGGCGGATTTTGACGTTGCCGTACACGTGTGTCAAGATTATCCCAAAGGTGCTCGATGGGATTTAGATCCGGGCTTTTTGAGGGCCAGTCGTCTATGAAATCAATATTGTTGTTTCGCAAGAACTGGATATTGTCACGGGCGACGTGAGGTCTGGCGTTGTCTTGCTGAAACACAGAAATAACGCCGTGATTTTGTAAGAGAGGAACAACGTGTGGGGCAAGGACACGGTCTCTATACTTTTGAGCATTCAAATTGCCATCAATGACCACTAATTGGGTACGATACCCATAACTTATTCCGGCCCAGACCATCACGGAACCCCCACCGCCAAAACGATCCCGCTGAAGAACGCAACAGTCAGCGTAACGTTCATTCCTACGTCGGTAGACCCTGATCCGACCATCACTATTGGACAATGCAAACCTGGATTCATCTGAAAAAAGAATCGTCCGCCAGTCTTGCCTTGTCCAGTTGATGTGTCTATCAGCCCATTGAAGCCTGTCACGGCGATGACGATCCGTTAATACTGTTCCGACGTAGGGACGACGTGCACGTAAATTGTTCTCAGCCAAACGATTTCGTACAGTTTGAGCGGAAATCCTGGGGTTATAAGTACCTGGGGTGACAGACGCTGTAGCTGTCGCAGTTAAAAAACGATTTCGTAAATGTTGGTTCAAAATATAGCGGTCTTGCTCCGGCGTGGTTACAGGTGGTCTACAGCTACGTGGAAGATCTTCCGTGCTTCCGGTCTGCACAAACCGCCGTCTCAGACTTCTAACTGCCTGCACAGATGATCCAACGTGCGCAGCAACCTCTTCCGTTGAAGCTCCTGCCTCCAGCATCCCAACGGCTCTCTCTCTTAAATGTTTCGCAATTCGAGGCATCGAAATTTGCCCTAATTGTATCGATATAAAGGTGTTTAGGTATTTTTTATGACTGTAGTCGTCAAGTGCAATAACTTGCAGTGAAAAAAGTTAACACATGTACACCAGATATGTCCACCCCGTGCGTGCACGTGAAAATGGAGGTTTTGTCAAAACAGACGATATCGTTCGACATGAGGTGATTATCTGACCGATTTCCCAAAGTAGGACGTCAGTGTAAACTACTACATATACACATTTTTCTACATGTTGTATTTAACCTTATAAGTTTAAGACCTACTTTGCGAAAGTTTCTTTTTTGGTTCAGTATATTATATGTGTATGTAATAACCTGTAAATAAAAGAATGTAAACAACAAGTAACGTCTGTTCGCTTGTATTTATTCACACAAATGATTATAAAAGTATACGATACTGGATCCAATGTATACGTTGTAGTTGTATCATATATACTGGATCCAATGTATCCGTTGTAGTTGTATCATATATACTGGATCCAATGTATACGTTGTAGTTGTATCATATATACTGGATCCAATGTATACGTTGTAGTTGTATAATATAGACTGGATCCAATGTATACGTTGTAGTTGTATCATATATACTGGATCCAATGTATACGTTGTAGTTGTATCATATATACTGGATCCAATGTATACGTTGTAGTATCATATATACTGGATCCAATGTATACGTTGTAGTATCATATAGACTGGATCCAATGTATACGTTGTAGTATCATATAGACTGGATCCAATGTATACGTTGTAGTATCATATAGACTGGATCCAATGTATACGTTGTAGTTGTATCATATATACTGGATCCAATGTATACGTTGTAGTTGTATCATATATACTGGATCCAATGTATACGTTGTAGTATCATATATACTGGATCCAATGTATACGTTGTAGTTGTATCATATATACTGGATCCAATGTATACGTTGTAGTATCATATATACTGGATCCAATGTATACGTTGTAGTTGTATCATATATACTGGATCCAATGTATCCGTTGTAGTATCATATATACTGGATCCAACGTATACGTTGTAGTATCATATATACTGGATCCAATGTATACGTTGTAGTATCATATATACTGGATCCAATGTATACGTTGTAGTTGTATCATATATACTGGATCCAATGTATACATTGTAGTTGTATCATATAGACTGGATCCAATGTATACGTTGTAGTTGTATCATATATACTGGATCCAATGTATACGTTGTAGTTGTATCATATATACTGGATCCAATGTATACGTTGTAGTATCATATATACTGGATCCAATGTATACGTTGTAGTATCATATAGACTGGATCCAATGTATACGTTGTAGTATCATATAGACTGGATCCAATGTATACGTTGTAGTATCATATAGACTGGATCCAATGTATACGTTGTAGTTGTATCATATATACTGGATCCAATGTATACGTTGTAGTTGTATCATATATACTGGATCCAATGTATACGTTGTAGTATCATATATACTGGATCCAATGTATACGTTGTAGTTGTATCATATATACTGGATCCAATGTATACGTTGTAGTATCATATATACTGGATCCAATGTATACGTTGTAGTTGTATCATATATACTGGATCCAATGTATACGTTGTAGTTGTATCATATATACTGGATCCAATGTATACGTTGTAGTATCATATATACTGGATCCAATGTATACGTTGTAGTTGTATCATATATACTGGATCCAATGTATACGTTGTAGTATCATATAGACTGGATCCAATGTATACGTTGTAGTTGTATCATATAGACTGGATCCAATGTATACGTTGTAGTTGTATCATATAGACTGGATCCAATGTATACGTTGTAGTTGTATCATATAGACTGGATCCAATGTATACGTTGTAGTTGTATCATATATACTGGATCCAATGTATACGTTGTAGTATCATATAGACTGGATCCAATGTATACGTTGTAGTTGTATCATATATACTGGATCCAATGTATACGTTGTAGTTGTATCATATATACTGGATCCAATGTATACGTTGTAGTTGTATCATATATACTGGATCCAATGTATACGTTGTAGTTGTATCATATATACTGGATCCAATGTATACGTTGTAGTTGTATCATATAGACTGGATCCAATGTATACGTTGTAGTTGTATCATATATACTGGATCCAATGTATACGTTGTAGATGTATCATATAGACTGGATCCAATGTATACGTTGTAGTATCATATAGACTGGATCCAATGTATACGTTGTAGTTGTATCATATATACTGGATCCAATGTATACGTTGTAGTTGTATCATATATACTGGATCCAATGTATACATTGTAGATGTATCATATATACTGGATCCAATGTATACGTTGTAGTATCATATATACTGGATCCAATGTATACGTTGTAGTATCATATAGACTGGATCCAATGTATACGTTGTAGTATCATATATACTGGATCCAATGTATACGTTGTAGTATCATATAGACTGGATCCAATGTATACGTTGTAGTGGTATCATATATACTGGATCCAATGTATACGTTGTAGTATCATATATACTGGATCCAATGTATACGTTGTAGTTGTATCATATATACTGGATCCAATGTATACGTTGTAGTATCATATATACTGGATCCAATGTATACGTTGTAGTTGTATCATATAGACTGGATCCAATGTATACGTTGTAGTTGTATCATATAGACTGGATCCAATGTATACGTTGTAGTTGTATCATATATACTGGATCCAATGTATACGTTGTAGTTGTATCATATAGACTGGATCCAATGTATACGTTGTAGTTGTATCATATATACTGGATCCAATGTATACGTTGTAGATGTATCATATAGACTGGATCCAATGTATACGTTGTAGTATCATATAGACTGGATCCAATGTATACGTTGTAGTTGTATCATATATACTGGATCCAATGTATACATTGTAGATGTATCATATATACTGGATCCAATGTATACGTTGTAGTATCATATAGACTGGATCCAATGTATACGTTGTAGTATCATATATACTGGATCCAATGTATACGTTGTAGTATCATATAGACTGGATCCAATGTATACGTTGTAGTTGTATCATATATACTGGATCCAATGTATACGTTGTAGATGTATCATATATACTGGATCCAATGTATACGTTGTAGTATCATATAGACTGGATCCAATGTATACGTTGTAGTATCATATAGACTGGATCCAATGTATACGTTGTAGTATCATATAGACTGGATCCAATGTATACGTTGTAGTATCATATAGACTGGATCCAATGTATACGTTGTAGTATCATATAGACTGGATCCAATGTATACGTTGTAGTATCATATAGACTGGATCCAATGTATACGTTGTAGTATCATATAGACTGGATCCAATGTATACGTTGTAGTATCATATATACTGGATCCAATGTATACGTTGTAGTTGTATCATATAGACTGGATCCAATGTATACGTTGTAGTTGTATCATATATACTGGGTCACATATGCGACACCGGGAATCGAGCATGAGTCGCTGAGCCATATTGAATGGGGAAAAAACACCGACCGGTTCGATCCGGCGCTCCCACGTGACATATCTCATACCACACAACGTTACGCTCGAGTAGTTTTCGAAAACTTACCCATTCAAGATGGCGGCTTTATATAGATAAAGAAGGGGTCAACTGGGTGCATATCGACTGGATGAGCCCACCTGACTACTACTTTCAGCTACGTTTCTTACTCGTGGATTTTAGTAGTTTATCGTTTATACAAATTTATTTTAGCTCGATTGTGAAACAAGATAGAGAGAGAGAGAGAGAGAGAGAGAGAGAGAGAGAGAGAGAGAGAGAGAGAGAGAGAGAGAGAGAGAGAGAGAGAGAGAGAGAGAGAGAGAGATAGGCAGTGTGGCATTTAAATGCCTTGTCTAAGAAGAACACATTCGTAGCGGCTCCAGCGGAGCTCGAACTCCGGATCGTTCGCACCTGAAGCGCACTCGCTACCACTGAACTATCGCGACTTCCATTGTGCTTTAGTCATTGACTTAGTTGTACCTAACTTGGTTTTAGCTACGTGTGTAGATCTGCATTGTCCGACACTGATATTAGTGAGCGGATGTAATTGGATATCACAATCTCAACAGCTAATATACCTATTAACATGAAGGCAAACAAACCGTTCATTATATATTCAAATGTACACCACAATGGGCTGTGTATATATAGATCTTAAAATAAAATTAACTTTGCTTTAATCAGGTATAGTGATTAATCATGATAATTATATTGTTGGTCAGAATTTAGTTACCAAATATATTTATTTTGTTGTTTAAAGGTTTAAATGTTGTTTATTCAAATTTATTTTAGCTAGATTGCGAAACAAGTTATTTCAACTTATATAACTCACTCTCGAGACCTCATTCCTGATGGAATCCATCGCCACAAGGGAGAGAGAAGGGGCAACGTGGAATTTAAATGCCTTGTCTAAGGGCACAATCATAACGGCTCCAGTGGGGCTCGAACTCCGGACCTTTCGCACCTGAAGCGAACGCGCATCCACTGCGCTATCACGACTTCCAAAATCACGACTTTAAATGTTGTAGCATCACATGTCTACTCTCCACCTATTATTGGTGGGGGAAGACCCCGGGTGCTCTTTGCAGTATTTCAGGTACGGACGGAAACTTGGGTATAACCACCTACCTTCCGCAAGCTAGCTTCGTCACATGAACGAGTTCCGACGCCCCCAATGTGATTCGAACCTACAGCGGCGAGTTGAAGTCGGTAACTTTAACCATTCGGCCACTTACAATATGAGGTCGGAAATGTTCATGCATATCTTACTATCGTCTGAGCGCCATTCTAGTACACACCTATTGCTGGACTGGAACCAGACCAATGTACGTGTTCATATCTAAAATAGTATGGCCCCCGGTCTTAAAGTAGTATGTAGGATCTGGACCGGGTGTGGAATCAAGCTGAACTGGACATTGACTCGAGCTGAACCGGGTGTGGAATAAAGCTGAACTGGACATTGACTCGAGCTGGACCTGGTGTGGAATCAAGCTGAACTGGACATTGACTCGAGCTGGACCGGGTGTGGAATCAAGCTGAACTGGACATTGACTCGAGCTGAACCGGGTGTGGAATAAAGCTGAACTGGACATTGACTCGAGCTGGACCGGGTGTGGAATCAAGCTGAACTGGACATTGACTCGAGCTGAACCGGGTGTGGAATAAAGCTGAACTGGACATTGACTCGAGCTAAACCGGGTGTGGAATCAAGCTGAACTGGACATTGACTCGAGCTGGACCAGGTGTGGAATCAAGCTGAACTGGACATTGACTCGAGCTGAACCGGGTGTGGAATAATGCTGAACTGGACATTGACTCGAGCTGAACCGGGTGTGGAATCAAGCTGAACTGGACAATGACTCGAGCTGAACCGGGTGTGGAATCAAGCTGAACTGGACATTGACTCGAGCTGGACCGGGTGTGGAATCAAGCTGAACTGGACATTGACTCGAGCTGGACCGGGTGTGGAATCAAGCTGAACTGGACATTGACTCGAGCTGGACCGGGTGTGGAATCAAGCTGAACTGGACAATGACTCGAGCTGAACCGGGTATGGAATCAAGCTGAACTGGACAATGACTCGAGCTGAACCGGGTGTGGAATCAAGCTGAACTGGACAATGACTCGAGCTGAACCGGGTGTGGAATCAAGCAATACCGGGTGTGGAATCAAGCTGGACCGTGGTGTGGAATCAAGCTGAACTGGACAATGCCTCGAGCTGAAACGGGTATGGAATCAAGCAATACCGGGTGTGGAATCAAGCTGGACCGTGGTGTGGAATCAAGGTGGACCGGGTGTGGAATCAAACTGGACCGTGGTGTGGAATCAAGCTGGACCGGGTGTGGAATCAAGCTGGATCGCGTGTGGAATCAAGATGAACCGGGAGTGGAATCAAGCTGGACTGAGCATGGACTCAACTAGTTCTTCCGAGCTCACCAGCTATAACCATGCACTCGGTGATCTATATGATACAACAAACTGCAGATAATTAAAAGTAATCAACTAAATATGTAAAGTGTATATAACCAGACGGATACTTACTTCTAGTCTTGTTAGTGTAAACATACTTATTGTCTATGTTAGTGTTCACGATGTTTACAGTTCGATGAAGCCAATGAACGTTATCATTACCAAATACAAGATAGAGTGGTTCGATTCGTCATTCGGATTGTTCCGGAGCATAACCGAATACTATCTCCACTACACATGTGTATGTCACGCCATGTCGTCCGGTGCAACGTTTATTTCTGACCCCCTTCGGAAAGTGACCCCCCGGTCATTATTCGCTGTAAAAAAGAGACTCTCCGGTCGTAAAAAGCCTGCCACCCCAGACCTGTAAAAATATGACGGTCGTAAAATAATGACTCCCATCATAATTCCTTCTCTCTTCCGCACTCAAAAGAAGATATATATTATGTTAAGTAATATGTCGTTCGTTCGTCTGACTGTCTGTACGCCCGACAATCTGTTCGTCACAGAGCATATAATTATGTCCACCATAACTAAATTAGGTTGGGGAATAGCTTGGTGGGGAACAGTTGTACATACATGCGCTAGGATAGGGGTCTGGTGAGGTTCACCAGTGCGTAAATAGACTAAGAAAGAGCCTGATGGTGGAAGCCCGGTACTTAATAGACTTGGGAACTTCCGGGTTGGTTACCCCGTAGCTTTAATAGATTATGGAAGTACCCGGTGATGATTTCACAATACTTATAAATTACCACGCAAGGACCTGGTGGTGATACTCCAATACTGAAGTATACTAGGGAATGGTCTGGTGGTATACCCCAATTTTTATAATGACTAGGCGGGTAACCCAGGGCGCATGCTTAAATATACTTAGGGAAGGTCCTGGTGGATTACCCTATTGCTTACATAGGCTAAAGAAGGGCCTGGTGGGGGCACATCAGTATTTAATTAGAATATCTGGTGAAGTATCCATTACTTACATAGAGTAAGGAAGGGCCCGGTTGGGTATCTAAGTGCTTCAATATATTTAGGGAAGGTCCATGTTGGTTAGCACATTCATTTATTAAGCCGGGTGAATGGCCTGATGGTATACCACAAGTACTTAGATAGATCAAGGAAAGCCATGGTGGGGTACTCCAGTACTTAATTGTCCCCCGTAGTTTCGAAGAAATGTAGGGATATATACATGTCGTAATGTCTGCTTCCGTCTTTCATTGCGCCCGTCCGTCTGCCCGTAACAAAAGTTATCTCTAACGGGAGTAACTATTGTCCAATCTTCTTCACACTTGATCATATTTATTATTGTCATAATATCTTGCATACGTTAGGTAACCAATCTGATCGTCTTAGTAACACTTGGGTTATGGGCCTTGGATTGTTAAAATCTTCTGATTTGGGCAATATCCGCTCTCTAGCTGGGGAATTATTATCCAATCTTCTTCATACTTGCTCATCAATGTTTATTGGCATAGTGTTTTGGTAAAGTTCGATAACCAGTCTGGTCGTCTCAGTAACACTTGAGTTTAAGGCCCTTGGATGGTTAAATGTCCCCGATGTCCGCTCTCTGACTCAAGTAATTACTATCCAATCTTCTTCATACATGATCACAATGTTTAGTGAAGGTGGATGTCGTGATAGCTCAGTGGTAGCGCGTTCGCTTCACGTGCGAAAGGCCCGGAGTTCGAGCCCCGCTGGAGCCGTTACGATTGTGTCCTTAGGCAAGGCATTTAAATTCCACATGCCTCTTCTCTCTCCCTCGTGGCGATGGACTCCATCAGGAATGAGGTCTCGAGAGTGATTAATATAAGTTATAAGAACTTGTTTCGCAATCGAGCTAAAATAAATTTGTATAGACTAATGTTTAGTGACATAATATCTTAGGCAAGTTCGATAAACAGTCTGATCGTATCATTAACACCTCAGTTATGGCAATCGAGTAATTATTACCGTTCTGTGACCAACCTTTGGTGTGGTACATCAGTAACTGTGCTACAATCTCTTGTTATATTAGAGAAGAGACATTAGTACAATGGGCAGGTAGTGAAAATCGGAAAATGCGTGCAGTATGCCTAATCAATCAATCATTCAATCAACCAACCAACTAACCAACAAAACAATTGATGCTCTGCTGCAGGACTTGTTGACCAGCTAATAAAACAGTGGATACCCACCATACCCACCATACCCACCCACCATACCCACCATATCCACCATACCCACCCACCATACCCACCCACTATACCCACCCACCATACCCTTCCCCACTAGCGGGTCAGTGGTCAAATGGCAATACGCTGGATCAGTGGTCAAGTGGCAATACGCTGGATTCGTAATCTAGGAATCGTAGGTTCACCATATTAAAATGACTAATATCACGTTTTTGAACCAGAGCCTGAGGAGTATCTGGAATGTCTGTATCATTGCACTATCCCCCAAACCTTAAAATGACTAATCTCTTCAGGAGGCGTCGCTCATGTGGGCAACCGATGGCGACGATAAATAAACTCAAATACACATACCCTTCCTCTTCTTAATGCACTGTGTATCTAACAGGACCATTGCCAGCCTATTAAAGCACCGGGGGAAATTTAAGTACTGGAGTATTCCACCAGACCCTTCTCCATCCTATTTAAATACTGGGTTGCCCCCACCAGACCCGTTCCTGGTCAATTTAGGTTATGTGGTATCCAACCAGGCCATCACCTAGTATATTTAAATAATGGGGTACCACACCAGGCCCTTCCATACCAAACCATTCACCAGCCTATTTAACCATATGAGTACCCGACCAAACCATTGCATAGCCACTTGTATCACTAGGATACCCATCAGGTCCTTCCCAGCCTACCAAACCATTGCATAGCCACTTGTATCACTAGGATACCCATCAGGTCCTTCCCAGCCTACCAAACCATTGCATAGCCACTTGTATCACTAGGATACCCATCAGGTCCTTCCCAGCCTACCAAACCATTGCATAGCCACTTGTATCACTAGGATACCCATCAGGTCCTTCCCAGCCTACCAAACCATTGCATAGCCACTTGTATCACTAGGATACCCATCAGGTTCTTCCCAGCCTACCAAAGCAATGTGGTACCGTACCGCATCAGGTCCTTCATTCACCCTACTGAAACATTGGATCAGGACCTTTATTGCCTGTAAGTACTGGAGTACCCACCAGGTCCTTCCCCAACAATTTAAGTACAGAGTACCCGACCACACCATTGCTAGCCTATTAAAGTACTAGGGTAGTCACTAGGCCCTTCCCACAGCCTATTTAAGTGCTGATGTACCACATCAAGCACTTCCGCAGCCTATTTAGGCCTGTCCTGGGTACAACCAGATCATTATATTGTCGCTGTTATTATATTGTCGCCTTTCCCCGCAGTCTGACTATTTGTGTACTAGGGTACAGTATATTTTAGCACAGATTTACCTATAAATCACATATAATGCAGGGACAGATAACTGACAGGGGCGTAGCTAGAGTCATTCCGATGTACAGGCCGAAAAGGCTAGGGTGTCCGGTAACATGGTCTCACTGAAAATGTTTAAGTTATAGAACGTCTGTGGTGCGTTTTGGTACGTATATTTGGGCATAAATTGTGAGACAAAATTAATGGTAATACTATACGCCAGGTTTGAATATGTGGTCACCAATGAAAATAAAAAATGTCACGATATGACCTTGCACTTTCCTACGAGGGGGGTCAACATTTTACGAGGGGTCTATGGTTTACAGAGGGGAGTTACTTTTTTACAGCGAATAATGACCGGGTGGTCAATTTCCGACGGGGGTCACAAATAAACGTTACACAGGCAGTATATTTATCGTCGATGTCGGTTGTCCATATGAGCCACGCCTCCTGAAGAGATTAATCACTTAGAATTGGAGGATTGTGCAAACTGAAACTCATTTCAGTCTCCTGTGGTACTTTATGTGCAAGGAGTAGAACACCGACACGAGAGTTCGGTTAAATGTTCAATCTGAAAGACTGTAGTCTGCGAACCTGTGATCCCTGGGTTGGCAGTCCAACGTTTTAGCCACATGACTATTTATTATGTTGCCTTAGCCAAGCAGGCTTTTATGAGCACCGTTTAATGGGTTCCTGTTCTCTCACATATACAAACGGATCTGTAGTCCGTGGTAACACGCTGGACTGGTAATCCAGGGATCGCAGGTTCGATATCCCGCCTGACCCTAATTAAATTAACCTCTCTCTCTCGTGGCGATGGATTCCATCAGGAATGAGGTCTCGAGAGTGATAAATATAAGTTGTAATAACTTGTTTCACAGTCGAGCTAAAATAAATTTGTATAAACTAATTAAATTAACAGTCCGTCAGATGGGACTTTAAACCGAGGTCTCGTATCGGTGTTTTACACCGTGAACGTAAAAGAACAAGAGGAGACTCTGGAATGGGTCTCTTCAGGAGGTCATATGGGCAACCGGTAGCGACGATAAATAAACGTAACACACACACACTCCTGTTCTCAGGTGATACAACCCCGCCGCGGACCTTCACTAAGCATGCCCACAGCTTAGTGCAGGATGTGAATACAGAAGACAAAACACAAACTGGTTGGGCCATACATTCTGTTAACATTAATTACGACAGTCGCATCCAGCGAATTCTTGTGTTATGATAATATTATATACATAATAAAACGTTAAATAAAGAGATATTGTAAATTAAAATTTAGATAAATAAAACCCAAGCATAGACACAGTTAGAGACGACACGGCATTGCGGTATAGAATGTGGTATTGTGGTATAGAATGTGGTATTGCGGTATAGAATGCGGCATTGTGGTATAGAATGCGGCATTGCGGTATAGAATGCGGCATTGCGGTATAGAATGCGGCATTGTGGTATATAATGCGGCATTGCGGTATAGAATGTGGTATTGCGGTATAGAATGCGGCATTGTGGTATAGAATGCGGCATTGTGGTATAGAATGCGGCATTGTGGTATAGAATGCGGCATTGTGGTATAGAATGCGGCATTGTGGTATATAATGCGGCATTGCGGTATAGAATGCGGCATTGTGGTATATAATGCGGCATTGTGGTATAGAATGTGGTATTGCGGTATATAATGCGGCATTGCGGTATAGAATGTGGTATTGCGGTATAGAATGCGGCATTGTGGTATAGAATGCGGCATTGCGGTATAGAATGTGGAATTGCGGTATTTAATACGGCATTGTGGTATAGCATGTGGAATTGCGGTATAGAATGTGGAATTGCGGTATAGAATGCGGCATTGTGGTATAGAATGCGGCATTGTGGTATAGAATGTGGAATTGCGGTATAGAATGCGGCATTGTGGTATAGAATGCGACATTGTGGTATAGAATGCGGCATTGTGGTATAGAATGTGGCATTGTGGTATATAATGTGGAATTGCTGTATAGAATGCGACATTGTGGTATAGAATGCGGCATTGTGGTATAGAATGTGGCATTGTGGTATATAATGTGGAATTGCGGTATAGAATGCCCCAACATCATTCTGACAGTGAACAATTCCTACCTCTTTGATGTCTAAGCTCTTATATGTGTGTTTCTATTAATATTTGCAAATCGTTTATTATTTTTTAAATAGTTAAAGTAAACAAAATATTGTTATATTTACTATGGCCTAGTGTTTGTTTTTCCTATAAAGCATATTTACAGATGGCCTCTCTAGGAAATATGCATAAGAGCATATGTACACATGTTATTTGTTTAATTTTCCGGCGAGCATTGTCAATTCTCTTTGTTTTGGACCCCTGCACTTTACTCTGTATTGTTTATTTTCTATTGAATGAAATCGGGTTAAAGTCTTTAAACATTTTAAACGTTTTCATTTAAACATACAATTTGATACTGTGTCAATGTGTCACTTATTGTACTGTGGAATATTTGTTTGTTCACTAATAGAGGTAATGCTTTTATCTCATTTTTATCCTGGATTTTTTGATGACCACAAAAAAGGCAAATATATAGTATATAATTTACCTAAGATAGTTTGATAAATCCATTTGAGGCTATGTATACATACATGTATGTATATTAATTTTTTTTATACAATTGACAAAGGGCTGACATACGGATCTGTAGTCCAGTGGAAACACGCTGGACTGGTAATCCAGGGATCGCAGGTTCGATCCCCCGTCTGACCCTAATAAAATTAACAGTATTTCAGATGGGACGTTAAACCGAGGTCTCGTATAGGTGCTTTACACCGTGCACGTAAAAGAACCAGGTGATACTCTGGAATGGGTCTCTCTCTCTCTCTCTCTCTCTCTCTCTCTCTCTCTCTCTGTATCATTGCACTATCCTCCAAAAATTAAAAATGACTAATCTCTTCAGGAGACGACGCTCCTATGGCCAACCGGTAGCGACGATAAATAAACGTAAAACACACACACGCAATCCTTGTAAAATAAATAAAGTTAACTGAATAATATGTACACATACCTTTAGATGTAATTATTGATTCATTTCTTAATAATATCTATTTCATGCTACGTGAATGGCCCAGATAAATTGTGAATATGTATGCCTAAATAAACAATCAGTTTATACAATCATGATAGATGATCATTTCTGATGCAATTGTCTTCCTATATCTAGTGGACTAGTACACAGCATTGAGCTCAAACATAATACCCGACTGTGCTTTAGACAAGAGAACAAAGAACGCACACACATCAGTGAAATAATTGAACTAGGGAAAGACTGATAAGTTTATTAAAAGATTTGTTTCTTGTCTCATGATAATAAGAAGGAAGGCTGGATGGGTCGTCTGCCGATCTATTATGTGTTTATTTATTTTATTTTGGGTACTCTGTGGTAGGTTGTTTGAACGTATGAAAGGCGTTTCAAAGCTACTAATAATACATAGGGTATTTAACGAGGACACTGACACAACCGATTAATCTTTCATTGTTCCCGCATACCAAAAAACAAACAAAACTATTATATATTAAATGCGTATATTGATCATTGATCTTGTGCAGGACAATATGAAAACGAATGCTATATATCTCAAATTATAAGAAGAATATAAGAAGACAACAACAAGAAGACAAGAAGGCAAGAAGAAGAAGACAAGAAGAAGACAAGAAGAAGACAACAAGGCAAGAAGATGAAGACAAGAAGAAGACGACAAGAAGAAGAAGAAGCAGACAAGAACACGACAATAAGAAGACAAGAAGAAGACCAGAAGAAGAAGACAACAACAAGAAGGCAATACGAAGACAAGAAGAATACAAGAAGAAGGAAACTAGAAGATAAAAAGAAGAAGACAAGAAGAAGGCAAGTAGAAGATAAGAAGAAGGCAACAACAAGAATACAAGAAGAAGAAGAAGACAACAAGAAGAAGGCAAGAAGAAGAAGAAGCAGGTAAGAAGAAGAAGACAACAACAAGAAGGCAAGAAGAAGAAGGTAAGAAGAAACAGAAGAAGAAGAGGGCAAAACGAAAAAGAAGACAACAAGAAGAAGACAAAAAGAAGAAGGTAAGAAGAAGAAGAACACAAGAAGAAGAAGACAAGAAGTGTATATAGAACCTGACAGTGTATATAGAACCTGACAGTGTATATAGAACATGCCAGTGTATATAGAACATGACAGTGTATATAGAACATGATAGTGTGTATAGAGCAAACCAGTGTAGATATAACCTGACAGTGTATATAGAACTTGACAGTGTATATATAACTTGACAGCGTATATAGAACTTGACAGTGTGTATAGAACATGACAGTGTATATAGAACATGATAATGTATATAGAACATGTCAGTGTATATAGAACCTAACAGATATATATAACATGATAGTGTATATAGAACCTCACAGTGTATATAGAACCTGGCAGTGTATATATAAACTAACAGTGTATATAGAACCTGACAGTGTATATATAAACTAACAGTGTATATAGAACCTGACAGTGTATATATAAACTAACAGTGTATATAGAACCTGAGTGTATATAGAACATGCCAGTGTATATAGAACGAACCTGACAGTGTATATAGAACATGCCAGTGTATATAGAACGAACCTGACAGTGTATATAGAACATGATAGTGTATATAGAACACGCCAGTGTATATAGAACCTGACAGTGTATATAGAACGAACCAGACAGTGTATATATAACATGACAGTGTATATAGAACATGACAGTGTATATATAACATGACAGTGTATATAGAACCTGACAGTGTATATAGAACCTGACAGTGTATATAGAACATGACAGTGTATAGATAAACTAACAGTGTATATAGAACATGACAGTGTATTTAGAACTTGACAGTGTATATAGAACCTGACTGTATATAGCACATGACAGTGTATATAGAACATGACAGTGTATATATAACATGATAGTGTATATAGAACATGACAGTGTATATATAACATGATAGTGTATATATAACATGACAGTGTATTTAGAACATGACAGTGTATATATAACATGATAGTGTATATATAACATGACAGTGTATATATAACATGACAGTGTATATATAACATGATAGTGTATATATAACATGACAGTGTATTTAGAACATGACAGTGTATATATAACATGATAGTGTATATATAACATGACAGTGTATATATAACATGACAGTGTATATATAACTTGACAGTGTATATAGAACCTGACTGTATATAGCACATGATAGTGTATATATAACATGATAGTGTATATAGAACATGATAGTGTATATAGAACCTGGCAGTGTATATATAACATGATAGTGTATATATAACATGACAGTGTATATATAACATGATAGTGTATATATAACATGATAGTGTATATATAACATGATAGTGTATATATAACATGATAGTGTATATAGAACCTGACAGTGTATATAGAACCTGATAGTGTATATAGAACCTGATAGTGTATATAGAACCTGACAGTGTATATAGAACCTGACAGTGTATATAGAACCTGATAGTGTATATAGAACATGACAGTGTATATAGAACCTGATAGTGTATATAGAACCTGACAGTGTATATAGAACCTGGCAGTGTATATAGAACCTGATAGTGTATATAGAACCTGACAGTGTATATAGAACCTGACAGTGTATATAGAACCTGACAGTGTATATAGAACCTGGCAGTGTATATAGAACCTGACAGTGTATATAGAACCTGACAGTGTATATAGAACCTGACAGTGTATATAGAACCTGATAGTGTATATAGAACCTGACAGTGTATATAGAACCTGACAGTGTATATAGAACATGACAGTGTATAGATAAACTAACAGTGTATATAGAACATGACAGTGTATATAGAACATGACAGTGTATAGATAAACTAACAGTGTATATAGAACATGACAGTGTATATAGAACCTGACAGTGTATATAGAACCACATTTACTATTTAGTTTTCAAGTAGATATTTGAACAGTTTGATTGTCGCTATAAGTTAGAATAGCCATCTTCAACTGAATTTATAATAGACTTGATTTAAGATATGCAAATTATAGTGTGTGCTTTATGCGACATGATTTCTCATTTAACCAGCAACGTAGCTTCCTTTATTGTACTCGCCTACAATAGATCTCTAAAACGATTTTTAAACACAAACATGATGAATTATGACATTTTTGCTCAATAAATAAAAACGTATAGATCTAACGAATAATGTATGCATAACGAAATCCTAATAACCAAATGATATGCGTAATTTCGAACAAATGCTTGGAGTCATTTCGAATCATTGCTCTGTCAAATTTCGAATCACTATTCGGCATAATTTAGAAACAAATGTCTGATGTAGTTTCGAACAGTATGCAGCGTAATTTTGAAGCAATTCTCGGCGTAGCTTAGAATAATTGCTCAGCGTAATTTTGAACCAATGCTCGGCACAAATTACGACACACATGTCTGAGATATAAAGCCCGGCGTAATTATGACCCAATGCTCGGCACAAATTACGACACACATGTCTGAGATATAAAGCCCGGCGTAATTATGAACCAATGATCGGCACAAATTACGACAAACATGTCTGAGATATAAAGCCCGGCGTAATTATGAACCAATGATCAGCACAAATTACGACACACATGTCTGAGATATAAAGCCCGGCGTAATTATGTTCCAATGATCAGCACAAATTACGACACACATGTCTGAGATATAAAGCCCGGCGTAATTATGAACCAATGATCGGCACAAATTACGACACACATGTCTGAGATATAAAGCCCGGCGTAATTATGAACCAATGATCAGCACAAATTACGACACACATGTCTGAGATATAAAGCCCGGCGTAATTATGAACCAATGATCAGCACAAATTACGACACACATGTCTGAGATATAAAGCCCGGCGTAATTATGAACCAATGATCAGCACAAATTACGACACACATGTCTGAGATATAAAGCCCGGCGTAATTATGAACCAATGATCAGCACAAATTACGACACACATGTCTGAGATATAAAGCCCGGCGTAATTATGAACCAATGATCAGCACAAATTACGACACACATGTCTGAGATATAAAGCCCGGCGTAATTATGAACCAATGCTCGGCACAAATTACGACACACATGTCGGAGATATAAAGCCCGGCGTAATTATGAACCAATGCTCGGACTAAGCGTTAATACATGTCTGAGATATAAAGCCCGGCGTAATTATGAACCAATGATCGGACTAAGCGTTAAGACATGTCTGAGATATAAAGCCCGGCGTAATTATGAACAATGATCGGACTAAGCGTTAATACATGTCTGAGATATAAAGCCCGGCGTAATTATGAACCAATGATCGGACTAAGCGTTAAGACATGTCTGAGATATAAAGCCCGGCGTAATTATGAACCAATGATCAGCACAAATTACGACACACATGTCTGAGATATAAAGCCCGGCGTAATTATGAACCAATGATCAGCACAAATTACGACACACATGTCTGAGATATAAAGCCCGGCGTAATTATGAACCAATGATCAGCACAAATTACGACACACATGTCTGAGATATAAAGCCCGGCGTAATTATGAACCAATGATCAGCACAAATTACGACACACATGTCTGAGATATAAAGCCCGGCGTAATTATGAACCAATGATCAGCACAAATTACGACACACATGTCTGAGATATAAAGCCCGGCGTAATTATGAACCAATGATCAGCACAAATTACGACACACATGTCTGAGATATAAAGCCCGGCGTAATTATGAACCAATGATCAGCACAAATTACGACACACATGTCTGAGATATAAAGCCCGGCGTAATTATGAACCAATGATCAGCACAAATTACGACACACATGTCTGAGATATAAAGCCCGGCGTAATTATGAACCAATGCTCGGCACAAATTACGACACACATGTCGGAGATATAAAGCCCGGCGTAATTATGAACCAATGCTCGGACTAAGCGTTAATACATGTCTGAGATATAAAGCCCGGCGTAATTATGAACCAATGATCGGACTAAGCGTTAAGACATGTCTGAGATATAAAGCCCGGCGTAATTATGAACCAATGATCGGACTAAGCGTTAAGACATGTCTGAGATATAAAGCCCGGCGTAATTATGAACCAATGCTCGGACTAAGCGTTAAGACATGTCTGAGATATAAAGCCCGGCGTAATTATGAACCAATGCTCGGACTAAGCGTTAAGACATGTCTGAGATATAAAGCCCGGCGTAATTATGAACCAATGCTCGGACTAAGCGTTAAGACATGTCTGAGATATAAAGCCCGGCGTAATTATGAACCAATGCTCGGACTAAGCGTTAAGACATGTCTGAGATATAAAGCCCGGCGTAATTATGAACCAATGCTCGGACTAAGCGTTAAGACATGTCTGAGATATAAAGCCCGGCGTAATTATGAACCAATGCTCGGACTAAGCGTTAAGACATGTCTGAGATATAAAGCCCGGCGTAATTATGAACCAATGCTCGGACTAAGCGTTAAGACATGTCTGAGATATAAAGCCCGGCGTAATTATGAACCAATGCTCGGACTAAGCGTTAAGACATGTCTGAGATATAAAGCCCGGCGTAATTATGAACCAATGCTCGGACTAAGCGTTAAGACATGTCTGAGATATAAAGCCCGGCGTAATTATGAACCAATGCTCGGACTAAGCGTTAAGACATGTCTGAGATATAAAGCCCGGCGTAATTATGAACCAATGCTCGGACTAAGCGTTAAGACATGTCTGAGATATAAAGCCCGGCGTAATTATGAACCAATGCTCGGACTAAGCGTTAAGACATGTCTGAGATATAAAGCCCGGCGTAATTATGAACCAATGCTCGGACTAAGCGTTAAGACATGTCTGAGATATAAAGCCCGGCGTAATTATGAACCAATGCTCGGACTAAGCGTTAAGACATGTCTGAGATATAAAGCCCGGCGTAATTATGAACCAATGCTCGGACTAAGCGTTAAGACATGTCTGAGATATAAAGCCCGGCGTAATTATGAACCAATGCTCGGACTAAGCGTTAAGACATGTCTGAGATATAAAGCCCGGCGTAATTATGAACCA
>CM026396.1:4096331-4156194 GCA_014843695.1 Archivesica marissinica
AAGATAAACGATGGGCGGTATGTAGTTGCATATACTATTAGTTATTGGGTTTGCACAAAGATAAACTATGGGCGGTATGTAGTTGCATATACTATTAGTTATTGTGTTTGCAGAAAGATAAACGATGGAAGGTATGTAGTTGCATATACTATTAGTTATTGTGTTTGCAGAAAGATAAACGATGGGCGGTATGTAGTTGCATATACTATTAGTTATTGGGTTTGCAGAAAGATAAACTATGGAAGGTATGTAGTTGCATATACTATTAGTTATTGGGTTTGCAGAAAGATAAACTATGGAAGGTATGTAGTTGCATATACTATTAGTTATTGGGTTTGCAGAAAGATAAACTATGGAAGGTATGTAGTTGCATATACTATTAGTTATTGGGTTTGCAGAAAGATAAACTATGGAAGGTATGTAGTTGCATATACTATTAGTTATTGTGTTTGCAGAAAGATAAACTATGGAAGGTATGTAGTTGCATATACTATTAGTTATTGTGTTTGCACAAAGATAAACTATGGAAGGTATGTAGTTGCATATACTATTAGTTATTGTGTTTGCACAAAGATAAACTATCGAAGGTATGTAGTTGCATATACTATTAGTTATTGTGTTTGCACAAAGATAAACGATGGGCGGTATGTAGTTGCATATACTATTAGTTATTGGGTTTGCAGAAAGATAAACTATGGAAGGTATGTAGTTGCATATACTATTAGTTATTGGGTTTGCAGAAAGATAAACTATGGGCGGTATGTAGTTGCATATACTATTAGTTATTGGGTTTGCACAAAGATAAACGATGGGCGGTATGTAGTTGCATATACTATTAGTTATTGGGTTTGCAGAAAGATAAACGATGGGCGGTATGTAGTTGCATATACTATTAGTTATTGGGTTTGCAGAAAGATAAACGATGGACGGTATGTAGTTGCATATACTATTAGTTATTGGGTTTGCAGAAAGATAAACTATGGAAGGTATGTAGTTGCATATACTATTAGTTATTGGGTTTGCAGAAAGATAAACTATGGAAGGTATGTAGTTGCATATACTATTAGTTATTGGGTTTGCAGAAAGATAAACGATGGGCGGTATGTAGTTGCATATACTATTAGTTATTGTGTTTGCAGAAAGATAAACTATGGAAGGTATGTAGTTGCATATACTATTAGTTATTGGGTTTGCAGAAAGATAAACTATGGAAGGTATGTAGTTGCATATACTATTAGTTATTGGGTTTGCAGAAAGATAAACTATGGAAGGTATGTAGTTGCATATACTATTAGTTATTGGGTTTGCAGAAAGATAAACTATGGAAGGTATGTAGTTGCATATACTATTAGTTATTGGGTTTGCAGAAAGATAAACTATGGAAGGTATGTAGTTGCATATACTATTAGTTATTGGGTTTGCAGAAAGATAAACGATGGGCGGTATGTAGTTGCATATACTATTAGTTATTGGGTTTGCAGAAAGATAAACGATGGGCGGTATGTAGTTGCATATACTATTAGTTATTGGGTTTGCAGAAAGATAAACTATGGAAGGTATGTAGTTGCATATACTATTAGTTATTGGGTTTGCAGAAAGATAAACTATGGAAGGTATGTAGTTGCATATACTATTAGTTATTGGGTTTGCAGAAAGATAAACTATGGACGGTATGTAGTTGCATATACTATTAGTTATTGGGTTTGCAGAAAGATAAACGATGGGCGGTATGTAGTTGCATATACTATTAGTTATTGGGTTTGCAGAAAGATAAACGATGGACGGTATGTAGTTGCATATACTATTAGTTATTGGGTTTGCACAAAGATAAACTATGGAAGGTATGTAGTTGCATATACTATTAGTTATTGGGTTTGCAGAAAGATAAACTATGGAAGGTATGTAGTTGCATATACTATTAGTTATTGGGTTTGCAGAAAGATAAACTATGGAAGGTATGTAGTTGCATATACTATTAGTTATTGGGTTTGCAGAAAGATAAACGATGGGCGGTATGTAGTTGCATATACTATTAGTTATTGGGTTTGCAGAAAGATAAACTATGGAAGGTATGTAGTTGCATATACTATTAGTTATTGGGTTTGCACAAAGATAAACTATGGAAGGTATGTAGTTGCATATACTATTAGTTATTGGGTTTGCACAAAGATAAACTATGGAAGGTATGTAGTTGCATATACTATTAGTTATTGGGTTTGCACAAAGATAAACTATGGAAGGTATGTAGTTGCATATACTATTAGTTATTGGGTTTGCACAAAGATAAACGATGGGCGGTATGTAGTTGCATATACTATTAGTTATTGGGTTTGCACAAAGATAAACGATGGGCGGTATGTAGTTGCATATACTATTAGTTATTGGGTTTGCACAAAGATAAACTATGGGCGGTATGTAGTTGCATATACTATTAGTTATTGTGTTTGCAGAAAGATAAACTATGGAAGGTATGTAGTTGCATATACTATTAGTTATTGTGTTTGCAGAAAGATAAACGATGGCGGTATGTAGTTGCATATACTATTAGTTATTGGGTTTGCAGAAAGATAAACTATGGAAGGTATGTAGTTGCATATACTATTAGTTATTGGGTTTGCAGAAAGATAAACTATGGAAGGTATGTAGTTGCATATACTATTAGTTATTGGGTTTGCAGAAAGATAAACTATGGAAGGTATGTAGTTGCATATACTATTAGTTATTGGGTTTGCAGAAAGATAAACTATGGAAGGTATGTAGTTGCATATACTATTAGTTATTGGGTTTGCAGAAAGATAAACTATGGAAGGTATGTAGTTGCATATACTATTAGTTATTGTGTTTGCAGAAAGATAAACTATGGAAGGTATGTAGTTGCATATACTATTAGTTATTGGGTTTGCACAAAGATAAACTATGGAAGGTATGTAGTTGCATATACTATTAGTTATTGGGTTTGCACAAAGATAAACTATGGGCGGTATGTAGTTGCATATACTATTAGTTATTGGGTTTGCACAAAGATAAACGATGGGCGGTATGTAGTTGCATATACTATTAGTTATTGGGTTTGCAGAAAGATAAACTATGGAAGGTATGTAGTTGCATATACTATTAGTTATTGGGTTTGCAGAAAGATAAACTATGGGCGGTATGTAGTTGCATATACTATTAGTTATTGGGTTTGCAGAAAGATAAACTATGGAAGGTATGTAGTTGCATATACTATTAGTTATTGGGTTTGCAGAAAGATAAACGATGGGCGGTATGTAGTTGCATATACTATTAGTTATTGGGTTTGCACAAAGATAAACTATGGAAGGTATGTAGTTGCATATACTATTAGTTATTGGGTTTGCAGAAAGATAAACTATGGAAGGTATGTAGTTGCATATACTATTAGTTATTGGGTTTGCAGAAAGATAAACGATGGGCGGTATGTAGTTGCATATACTATTAGTTATTGGGTTTGCAGAAAGATAAACTATGGAAGGTATGTAGTTGCATATACTATTAGTTATTGGGTTTGCAGAAAGATAAACGATGGACGGTATGTAGTTGCATATACTATTAGTTATTGGGTTTGCAGAAAGATAAACTATGGAAGGTATGTAGTTGCATATACTATTAGTTATTGGGTTTGCAGAAAGATAAACTATGGACGGTATGTAGTTGCATATACTATTAGTTATTGGGTTTGCAGAAAGATAAACTATGGAAGGTATGTAGTTGCATATACTATTAGTTATTGGGTTTGCAGAAAGATAAACTATGGAAGGTATGTAGTTGCATATACTATTAGTTATTGGGTTTGCACAAAGATAAACTATGGAAGGTATGTAGTTGCATATACTATTAGTTATTGGGTTTGCAGAAAGATAAACTATGGGCGGTATGTAGTTGCATATACTATTAGTTATTGGGTTTGCACAAAGATAAACTATGGAAGGTATGTAGTTGCATATACTATTAGTTATTGGGTTTGCACAAAGATAAACTATGGACGGTATGTAGTTGCATATACTATTAGTTATTGGGTTTGCACAAAGATAAACGATGGGCGGTATGTAGTTGCATATACTATTAGTTATTGGGTTTGCACAAAGATAAACGATGGAAGGTATGTAGTTGCATATACTATTAGTTATTGGGTTTGCAGAAAGATAAACGATGGGCGGTATGTAGTTGCATATACTATTAGTTATTGGGTTTGCACAAAGATAAACTATGGAAGGTATGTAGTTGCATATACTATTAGTTATTGGGTTTGCAGAAAGATAAACTATGGGCGGTATGTAGTTGCATATACTATTAGTTATTGGGTTTGCACAAAGATAAACTATGGAAGGTATGTAGTTGCATATACTATTAGTTATTGGGTTTGCACAAAGATAAACTATGGAAGGTATGTAGTTGCATATACTATTAGTTATTGGGTTTGCACAAAGATAAACGATGGGCGGTATGTAGTTGCATATACTATTAGTTATTGGGTTTGCACAAAGATAAACTATGGAAGGTATGTAGTTGCATATACTATTAGTTATTGGGTTTGCACAAAGATAAACGATGGAAGGTATGTAGTTGCATATACTATTAGTTATTGGGTTTGCACAAAGATAAACGATGGAAGGTATGTAGTTGCATATACTATTAGTTATTGGGTTTGCACAAAGATAAACGATGGGCGGTATGTAGTTGCATATACTATTAGTTATTGGGTTTGCACAAAGATAAACTATGGAAGGTATGTAGTTGCATATACTATTAGTTATTGGGTTTGCAGAAAGATAAACTATGGGCGGTATGTAGTTGCATATACTATTAGTTATTGGGTTTGCACAAAGATAAACTATGGAAGGTATGTAGTTGCATATACTATTAGTTATTGGGTTTGCACAAAGATAAACTATGGAAGGTATGTAGTTGCATATACTATTAGTTATTGGGTTTGCACAAAGATAAACGATGGGCGGTATGTAGTTGCATATACTATTAGTTATTGGGTTTGCACAAAGATAAACTATGGAAGGTATGTAGTTGCATATACTATTAGTTATTGGGTTTGCACAAAGATAAACTATGGAAGGTATGTAGTTGCATATACTATTAGTTATTGGGTTTGCAGAAAGATAAACTATGGAAGGTATGTAGTTGCATATACTATTAGTTATTGGGTTTGCACAAAGATAAACTATGGAAGGTATGTAGTTGCATATACTATTAGTTATTGGGTTTGCACAAAGATAAACTATGGAAGGTATGTAGTTGCATATACTATTAGTTATTGGGTTTGCACAAAGATAAACGATGGAAGGTATGTAGTTGCATATACTATTAGTTATTGGGTTTGCACAAAGATAAATGGGCGGTATGTAGTTGCATATACTATTAGTTATTGGGTTTGCACAAAGATAAACGATGGAAGGTATGTAGTTGCATATACTATTAGTTATTGGGTTTGCACAAAGATAAACGATGGGCGGTATGTAGTTGCATATACTATTAGTTATTGGGTTTGCACAAAGATAAACTATGGAAGGTATGTAGTTGCATATACTATTAGTTATTGGGTTTGCACAAAGATAAACTATGGAAGGTATGTAGTTGCATATACTATTAGTTATTGGGTTTGCACAAAGATAAACTATGGAAGGTATGTAGTTGCATATACTATTAGTTATTGGGTTTGCACAAAGATAAACGATGGGCGGTATGTAGTTGCATATACTATTAGTTATTGGGTTTGCACAAAGATAAACTATGGAAGGTATGTAGTTGCATATACTATTAGTTATTGGGTTTGCACAAAGATAAACTATGGGCGGTATGTAGTTGCATATACTATTAGTTATTGGGTTTGCACAAAGATAAACTATGGAAGGTATGTAGTTGCATATACTATTAGTTATTGGTTTGCACAAAGATAAACGATGGGCGGTATGTAGTTGCATATACTATTAGTTATTGGGTTTGCACAAAGATAAACTATGGAAGGTATGTAGTTGCATATACTATTAGTTATTGGGTTTGCACAAAGATAAACTATGGGCGGTATGTAGTTGCATATACTATTAGTTATTGGGTTTGCAGAAAGATAAACGATGGAAGGTATGTAGTTGCATATACTATTAGTTATTGGGTTTGCACAAAGATAAACGATGGGCGGTATGTAGTTGCATATACTATTAGTTATTGGGTTTGCACAAAGATAAACTATGGAAGGTATGTAGTTGCATATACTATTAGTTATTGGGTTTGCAGAAAGATAAACTATGGAAGGTATGTAGTTGCATATACTATTAGTTATTGGGTTTGCACAAAGATAAACTATGGAAGGTATGTAGTTGCATATACTATTAGTTATTGGGTTTGCAGAAAGATAAACTATGGAAGGTATGTAGTTGCATATACTATTAGTTATTGGGTTTGCACAAAGATAAACGATGGGCGGTATGTAGTTGCATATACTATTAGTTATTGGGTTTGCACAAAGATAAACTATGGAAGGTATGTAGTTGCATATACTATTAGTTATTGGGTTTGCACAAAGATAAACGATGGAAGGTATGTAGTTGCATATACTATTAGTTATTGGGTTTGCACAAAGATAAACGATGGAAGGTATGTAGTTGCATATACTATTAGTTATTGGGTTTGCACAAAGATAAACGATGGGCGGTATGTAGTTGCATATACTATTAGTTATTGGGTTTGCACAAAGATAAACTATGGAAGGTATGTAGTTGCATATACTATTAGTTATTGGGTTTGCACAAAGATAAACGATGGAAGGTATGTAGTTGCATATACTATTAGTTATTGGGTTTGCACAAAGATAAACGATGGGCGGTATGTAGTTGCATATACTATTAGTTATTGGGTTTGCACAAAGATAAACTATGGAAGGTATGTAGTTGCATATACTATTAGTTATTGGGTTTGCACAAAGATAAACTATGGGCGGTATGTAGTTGCATATACTATTAGTTATTGGGTTTGCACAAAGATAAACTATGGAAGGTATGTAGTTGCATATACTATTAGTTATTGGGTTTGCACAAAGATAAACTATGGAAGGTATGTAGTTGCATATACTATTAGTTATTGGGTTTGCACAAAGATAAACGATGGGCGGTATGTAGTTGCATATACTATTAGTTATTGGGTTTGCACAAAGATAAACGATGGAAGGTATGTAGTTGCATATACTATTAGTTATTGGGTTTGCACAAAGATAAACGATGGGCGGTATGTAGTTGCATATACTATTAGTTATTGGGTTTGCACAAAGATAAACTATGGAAGGTATGTAGTTGCATATACTATTAGTTATTGGGTTTGCACAAAGATAAACTATGGAAGGTATGTAGTTGCATATACTATTAGTTATTGGGTTTGCACAAAGATAAACTATGGGCGGTATGTAGTTGCATATACTATTAGTTATTGGGTTTGCACAAAGATAAACTATGGAAGGTATGTAGTTGCATATACTATTAGTTATTGGGTTTGCACAAAGATAAACGATGGGCGGTATGTAGTTGCATATACTATTAGTTATTGGGTTTGCACAAAGATAAACGATGGGCGGTATGTAGTTGCATATACTATTAGTTATTGGGTTTGCACAAAGATAAACTATGGAAGGTATGTAGTTGCATATACTATTAGTTATTGGGTTTGCAGAAAGATAAACGATGGGCGGTATGTAGTTGCATATACTATTAGTTATTGGGTTTGCACAAAGATAAACTATGGAAGGTATGTAGTTGCATATACTATTAGTTATTGGGTTTGCACAAAGATAAACGATGGGAGGTATGTAGTTGCATATACTATTAGTTATTGGGTTTGCACAAAGATAAACGATGGGCGGTATGTAGTTGCATATACTATTAGTTATTGGGTTTGCACAAAGATAAACTATGGAAGGTATGTAGTTGCATATACTATTAGTTATTGGGTTTGCACAAAGATAAACTATGGGCGGTATGTAGTTGCATATACTATTAGTTATTGGGTTTGCACAAAGATAAACTATGGAAGGTATGTAGTTGCATATACTATTAGTTATTGGGTTTGCACAAAGATAAACTATGGGCGGTATGTAGTTGCATATACTATTAGTTATTGGGTTTGCACAAAGATAAACTATGGAAGGTATGTAGTTGCATATACTATTAGTTATTGGGTTTGCACAAAGATAAACGATGGGCGGTATGTAGTTGCATATACTATTAGTTATTGGGTTTGCACAAAGATAAACTATGGGCGGTATGTAGTTGCATATACTATTAGTTATTGGGTTTGCACAAAGATAAACGATGGGCGGTATGTAGTTGCATATACTATTAGTTATTGGGTTTGCACAAAGATAAACGATGGGCGGTATGTAGTTGCATATACTATTAGTTATTGGGTTTGCACAAAGATAAACTATGGGCGGTATGTAGTTGCATATACTATTAGTTATTGTGTTTGCAGAAAGATAAACTATGGAAGGTATGTAGTTGCATATACTATTAGTTATTGTGTTTGCAGAAAGATAAACGATGGGCGGTATGTAGTTGCATATACTATTAGTTATTGGGTTTGCAGAAAGATAAACTATGGAAGGTATGTAGTTGCATATACTATTAGTTATTGGGTTTGCAGAAAGATAAACTATGGAAGGTATGTAGTTGCATATACTATTAGTTATTGGGTTTGTAGAAAGATAAACTATGGAAGGTATGTAGTTGCATATACTATTAGTTATTGGGTTTGCAGAAAGATAAACTATGGAAGGTATGTAGTTGCATATACTATTAGTTATTGGGTTTGCAGAAAGATAAACGATGGGCGGTATGTAGTTGCATATACTATTAGTTATTGGGTTTGCAGAAAGATAAACTATGGAAGGTATGTAGTTGCATATACTATTAGTTATTGGGTTTGCAGAAAGATAAACTATCGAAGGTATGTAGTTGCATATACTATTAGTTATTGGGTTTGCACAAAGATAAACAATGGGCGGTATGTAGTTGCATATACTATTAGTTATTGGGTTTGCACAAAGATAAACTATGGAAGGTATGTAGTTGCATATACTATTAGTTATTGGGTTTGCACAAAGATAATCGATGGGCGGTATGTAGTTGCATATACTATTAGTTATTGGGTTTGCACAAAGATAAACGATGGGCGGTATGTAGTTGCATATACTATTAGTTATTGGGTTTGCACAAAGATAAACGATGGAAGGTATGTAGTTGCATATACTATTAGTTATTGGGTTTGCACAAAGATAAACGATGGGCGGTATGTAGTTGCATATACTATTAGTTATTGGGTTTGCACAAAGATAAACTATCGAAGGTATGTAGTTGCATATACTATTAGTTATTGGGTTTGCAGAAAGATAAACGATGGGCGGTATGTAGTTGCATATACTATTAGTTATTGGGTTTGCACAAAGATAAACGATGGGCGGTATGTAGTTGCATATACTATTAGTTATTGGGTTTGCAGAAAGATAAACGATGGGCGGTATGTAGTTGCATATACTATTAGTTATTGGGTTTGTAGAAAGATAAACTATGGAAGGTATGTAGTTGCATATACTATTAGTTATTGGGTTTGCAGAAAGATAAACTATGGAAGGTATGTAGTTGCATATACTATTAGTTATTGGGTTTGTAGAAAGATAAACGATGGGCGGTATGTAGTTGCATATACTATTAGTTATTGGGTTTGTAGAAAGATAAACTATGGAAGGTATGTAGTTGCATATACTATTAGTTATTGGGTTTGCACAAAGATAAACGATGGAATGTATGTAGTTGCATATATAGTCGTTTCTTAACATACCGCTGGTCGTAACATACCGAGGCATCAACACTTTTTCAGAACGAGGTAAAATAACGCCACCTATCATTCTTTCCATTGGATCAGTGTTGACCCAGAAAGGTAAACATGTGTTGATAAACAAGAAATAATAAACTGTCAACGTAAGTGGTTCGAAAATTACTGATGCAAGATGCTTACCTGAATATCAAGATCTATGCAAAATTACCCCACCCCTTTATCTGAAAAAATGCTCCAAATGTCCATAATATATATATATGTTCATTCCAACTTTGTAAAATGGCGGTCTGCTACCTGGTATTTATGAATGAAGCTGCTTTGATCACGTATTTAGTTTACTACGTAATTCCTGTATTACCAAATATGGGCATAATTTTAAGGTCCGAGACGCGCTTTTTCTATTGAATGATTACTTTTCAAAACAGTCTCCCCCTCAAATGTAGTATTTTTTATTAAAAACAAGTTGATGTTCATATCTATTGAACTTTCTTCCGTGATGTAAATCTATTGACATGTGGTGATATAGCCAGATTCCCGCATTTTATTATTCATAAAAAGTAGGCCCATCGTGGGCCTAAGGCTGTTTGTTGTTTTCTGGTGGGAGATTAAAAAGATATTCATGTTTTATGTTAAAATGACAAATTTACTTCTAGACTTACATATTATACAGATTAAGGTCTCTGTCAAATACTCACATAATTTTATTAAGACTACCTTTGTATAACCACCCAAATCAGGGCCTTGGCCATTTGCCGCGGTATACTCGGAACTACTGATTACGTAACTGCTGACACGATGGCATCAAAAACATGATAAACACAAGTGATTCCCAATAGTATTTCTTCTTTGTGTATGTGTAATGTTGAAGTGGAGAAGTCATAAGATGATGCAAAATGAGGTTTAAATTCAGGTACATAATAGTATATCTGTAATTTGGTTTTTAATAGCTAGTACCGCGATATACCCATAATGCATCCTACTATTAGTTATTGGGTTTGCAGAAAGATAAACGATGGAATGTATGTAGTTGCATATACTATTAGTTATTGGGTTTGCTATTGACCCTCCACAGAGTTTTGTGGGGGTCAGTAAAATCTATGGGGGGTGAGGCTTTAACTGAATGATCAATCAATCCCCAAATTTATTGTATCACCTTTAATTAAAAAACCATTTGTAATTATTGTATTGATTCAGAATTTTAAGAGTGTTGTTTTCGGAAAGTATTTTTTATAAATAAATCTGCCTCACAATTTAGTGGAAGGTGGAATCAATATTTTGCCAAGTTGTATGGAGAATAGAAAAATACTACATTTGTGTAATATTTTGTTCAATTTTATAACTAAGGAAAATGGGTACATCTGATAATTAACTTAATGGGTATAAAAAGCGAGTCATTTAGTCTGTACCAATTTGTACCATGATTGTAACACAAGTTGATACCTATTAAAATCACACTGGGGTCAGTTTCCTATATAATTACAAGTTCAGAGCTTAGTGAATACAACTGGCATCACATTGTAATTTATTTTGAGAACTCAGTCTTCAGTATTTACATTTGCCACATACCGTGACATAATTATATGATGAAATATGCAGTTTGTTGGCATTTATTTGCTTGTAATTCAGGCTATCCTGGCAGTGTGCTTCATGTAAAGAATGGTATCATCCGGCATGCATGGACCTAAATGAGAAGGATGAACCTTTGAAGTACATCTGAGCACAGTGTCAGGTAATGGGTATTTACGAAGGTCATGCAAGAAATACTGACAATAATCTTATCTTACTACTGAATACCATGACCATGTACATATGTATTTTGCCTAAATACCTCCGCGGTTCAATGGCCATCTGATAGCGTAGCTATCATGTGGGCGTCCGTGGTACAGTGGTAGATCATCATATTTGGAATAAAACAGTCCCCGGTTCGATACTCGGGTCACACCACTTATGTAGTGTTATTGGGCAAGGCCCCTCACAAACATTGCTATGTAATGGTTAACACCTTAGGTCAACTAAGTCTGCCCGTGAAAATGGAACATACATACATACATCATAGTTGCTAGGGAACAGTTTTCTAAGTTTGGCAATAAGTCTAAATAATGTGATCACAAATACAACGATTGAACTGATTGTGTCACATGCTGTGATTTAAGTGTTGTGTATTAATACAGGTTAGGGATAGTGGCAGTAAACTAAAGCTGAAAAGTAGAATACTCTTCAATTGAAGATCAAATTTAACCCTAACCCTCATGTCCATATTACTGCCAGTTGTCCCAAGATTACTGCCAATTGTATATTTTGTTACTGCCTCTATCGTTAACGATTAAAATACAGACTTCAAGCATCTGTATGATATGGAATAAAAATATTATAACATTTCCAGTAGCAATGTGACTTCAAATTCTTTCACTTTATTTTGTATATTTAATTTCAGTGAATAAGCAGTGAATATTTTACAATATACGAAAGTCATTCTATTGTAAAGGCTATTATTGAAAAGAAGCTGCAATAATTGATTAGGAAATGTCACGTTTTGTGTTGCAGGTCGACATTTCAGAAATGGAATGCCCTTCTATGGATGAAGTTGAGGACCATATCGGACAACTTGTGGCATTTGAGAGGGCTGACTCAAAGTGGAGATGAGATATCCCAGTCTTCTATTTAAACCCGGCCATTCAATATATCTGACATCCAAAGACCGAAGGGACGTTTGCACACTGGATGGGGTCCTTTTATTCTTCTTTCACATGATGAGTTTGATGATTTCATATCATTTAAAGCAAAAATGGATATCGAGCAACTTTTGTTATTAGATATTCCTCTGCAGTATTTCTTGAAAATGCATGACAAAGTTGTTGAAGTAAAATACCATACAGAAAATGTTGTGCAGGTGAATCCTCATGTAAAAGAAAAGTACAATGGTTGCGTGAAAATAAAGATAGACTAGAATAATTATAGAAGATGTTTATTTAAGAATTAAAGAGTTTACATGATGTATCCAGACGATTCCCAGTTAAATACCCGGCAGACGAGGTTTTAAATAAATAACAGTGTCTCTATGTGAGCTCATTAATTCTTAAATAAACATCTTCTATAATTCCAGACGATTCCCATATGGGGAACAACGCAGGACCAAATACCCGGGAGACGAGGCTTTAAATAAATGACAGTGTCTCTATATATGTTCATGTAAAATTGTGTTTATTATTCACAATTTATATATATTTCGGGTTTTTACGCCTGCATCAGCACCATTTTGGGCTATATCGCCGACGGGCAGTTTACCTAACACCTTTCCTGGGCAGGCTCCAGCGGTTAACCAGTACTTGTGTGCACCAACCTCCATAAGAAACTGCCAACTTTTTCATATAAATGAGACACGGCCTGAGCGGGGCTCGAACCCGTGACCATCAGTGATGATTATTATTCACAAACTACAGCATTATTTATCATGTTGATGCTGGCCGTATACTTGTATATATATGCTGGTAATGTCGATATGTGTGTGTTACGTTTTAGATGTAGATATTTAGTATTGTTTCCATTTATGGTGTTGATGCTGGCCGTATACTTGTATATATATGCTGGTAATGTCGATATGTGTGTGTTACGTTTTAGATGTAGATAGTTAGTATTGTTTCCATTTACTTTTCATGTGAGGTTATGAATTATTCTATCCAAAGCTGGAGAATATTTCACATCAAATGAATATGATCCAATTATAATATACTTATCTTAGTACACTACTAATTAAAGTAATTCCTCTATTTTTCACGGTTGTGAATGTCTCCTTTTTTGTCCAATTGTTTGTTAAAAATGTTAGTGGTGCATGTCATACATTAGTTTATTCCATGCTTAAAATATTCATTTATAAGATAATCTGGACCTCATGCGTTATCCGTTTTAAGTTGTTGACATACCTTAAAGATCTCACTGTCAATTAATGTTGCATTAAGTTCTTCAAACTTACTGTGCATATATTTCTGTTTAAAAAATAATACATCATCACGCTAGTAAAACACAGTATCTGGGTGGTTAATATCTCTGAAATAAGTAGGGAAAGAGTCCAGTGAGAAGCTACGTTTATCTGCGTTGGCATATAGACCTTTCAATCGTTCCCAGTACACTTTACCATTTGTTCATTGTTAGCTCCAGTAATCGAAGAATAAGGAGGACTATTGTACTCGCCCTAAGGTCGGCATCACCTTTGTCATTTGGTTAAAGCTTTATAGCAATGTTGCTATCTCATTGAACCATCTACCACATAACTTTGAAACTTTCCACAATTGTTCGCTATACAATGTGAGATGTTCAGTCAAGTTCCATAACTCTGTCTCATAATTTAACCCAATTATGCCCTTTTTATGCTTATAAATTCTGGTTAAAGTTTTTTAGCAATTTGGCTTTTCTCCAGAACCACTCATTGAACCATTATGTCATGTAATTTAACAGAATTATGTCCCTTTTTACACTTTTGCAACAAAATGTGGTTAAAGTGTTTTAGCAAGTTGGCTTTTCTCCTCAACCACTCATTCCATGTTATTGAAATTTCACATAAATGTTCCATATCAAAAGATATCCTCTATATAAATCCATACAATACACTGTGGCCCACACAGCCATCTGGTCTGCCCACATATATGGTTTGACTTACACATCTGGTCTGCCCACATATATGGTTTGACTTACACATCTGGTCTGCCCACATATATGGTTTGACTTACACATCTGGTCTGCCCACATATATGGTTTGACTTACACATCTGGTCTGCCCACATATATGGTTTGACTTACACATCTGGTCTGCCCACATATATGGTTTGACTTACACATCTGGTCTGCCCACATATTTGGTTTGACTTACACATCTGGTCTGCCCACATATATGGTTTGACTTACACATCTGGTCTGCCCACATATATGGTTTGACTTACACATCTGGTCTGCCCACATATATGGTTTGACTTACACATCTGGTCTGCCCACATATATGGTTTGACTTACACATCTGGTCTGCCCACATATATGGTTTGACTTACACACCTGGTTAAAGTTTTGTGTGGAACTTATTATCGTGTAGATATCTGATAGGTTTTCTGTTCCTTGGCATATGTAGATATCTGATAGGTTTTCTGTTCCCTCGGCATGTGTAGATATCTGATTGGTTTTCTGTTCCTCGGCATATGTAGATATCTGATAGGTTTTCTGTTCCTCGGCATATGTAGATATCTGATAGGGTTTCTGTTCCTCGGCATATGTAGATATCTGATAGGTTTTCTGTTCCTCGGCATATGTAGATATCTGATAGGTTTTCTGTTCCTCGGCATATGTAGATATCTGATAGGTTTTCTGTTCCTCGTGTAGATATCTGATAGGTGTTCTGTTCCTTGGCGTATGTAGATATCTGATAGGTTTTCTGTTCCTCGGCATATGTAGATATCTGATAGGTTTTCTGTTCCTTGGCATATGTAGATATCTGATTGGTTTTCTGTTCCTTGGCATATGTAGATATCTGATAGGTTTTCTGTTCCTTGGCATATGTAGATATCTGGTAGGTTTTCTGTTCCTTGGCATATGTAGATATCTGATAAGTTTTCTGTTCCTCGGCATGTGTAGATATCTGATAGGTTTTCTGTTCCTCGGCATATGTAGATATCTGATAGGGTTTCTGTTCCTCGGCATATGTAGATATCTGATAGGTTTTCTGTTCCTTGGCATATGTAGATATCTGATAGGTTTTCTGTTCCTCGGCATATGTAGATATCTGATAGGGTTTCTGTTCCTCGGCATGTGTAGATATCTGATAGGTTTTCTGTTCCTCGGCATATGTAGATATCTGATAGGGTTTCTGTTCTTCGGCATATGTAGATATCTGATAGGTTTTCTGTTCCTTGGCTTATGAATTACTAACAGAGACTCATATTCACAATCAATCCACTTACACTGTATGCTATGGTAAACATGTTGTGACAATAGCAAGATAACATTGTTTCAAACAACATTCGTCTCGCCAACATACAATATACCTTGCTTGACAACATTAATGCAAATTTCCCAATTGTTCAACGTGATGTTCTTCCGATAGCTCTTTTTCGGTTTGCGTTCTTTCTATCAGGACATAATTATTTTTATATTTCATAGCACTCTCATCCGGCTATACGGACTCAACATCATAGCACTCTCATCCGGCTATACGGACTCAACATCCACTCTCATCCGGCTATACGGACTCAACATCATAGCACTCTCATCCGGCTATACGGACTCAACGTCATAGCACTCTCATCCGGCTATACGGACTCAACATCATAGCACTCTCATCCGGCTATACGGACTCAACATCATAGCACTCTCATCCGGCTATACAGACTCAACATCATAGCACTCTCATCCGGCTATACAGACTCAACGTCATAGCACTCTCATCCGGCTATACAGACTCAACGTCATAGCACTCTCATCCGGCTATACGGACTCAACATCATAGCACTCTCATCTGGCTATACGGACTTAACGTCATAGCACTCTCATCCGGCTATACAGACTCAACGTCATAGCACTTTCATCTGGCTAGAAACGTTAGAAAGCCAAAGTCACAATCGTGATATGCAGACGACAATCAGTTTTAGTTTCAATTCAAATAACATACATATACACAGACTGCACAATAGGTACAACAACAAATGAAATGTAACGAATATTAAATGAGTGAAACTGTTATAATTTATAAAAAGCAAATGGGTTGGGTGTGTGTTTTACGTTTATTTATCGTCGCTACCGGTTGCCCATATGAGCGACGCCTCCTGACGAGATTAGTTATTTTAGATTTTGGAGGATAGTGCATGATACAGACAGAGACCCATTCCAGAATCTCCTCTGGTTCTTTTACGTGCACGATGTAAAGCACCGACACGAGACCTCGGTTTAACGTCCCATCTGAAAGACTGTTAATTTTATTAGGGTCAGACGGGGGATCGAACCTGCGATCCCTGGATTACCAGTCCAGCGTGTTACCACTGGGCTACAGATCCGTCTGTATGGGTTGGGTAACAAATTTTACCAACATTAGTGACGACCCTCCCCTGCTTTTGTAATCTATATCACAGACATCCACCCAGGCCAAGATAGAGAGTCATACTTGGTGTTTCTAAGCAGCTATGATAACAGGCTACATAAGTATACCCGGTCTTGTGGGGTCACATAGCCTACTTTGCTCGCTATTCAGTACCAAAGAGGCCCGGAACCGTAATTCTGTGGTTTTCGAAGGGGTGGTCGTCCGTTGACTAAGTGCGTTTTTTTAGTTCCCACTATAGGCACCCATCCCTTACTCTGAAGGTAATTTGGTGTTGAATGTTGCACTGACCAAGTATAAATATTGTTTTTTCACCAAATAGTATGCAAAAATGATAAATTATTCCTAAATGCAGATTATATATAATTTAATATTTAGACGTCATTTTCACTATTGCTGACAATACATACTCAGCCTATTATAACATGTATCAATAACTCTTAAAGCAACACTACATCGGTGAAATATTTGCCTCAAAAACTGAGTATTTCAACAAATAAACAAACGTCGTATACGCGTTTTGTTGACATAATAAAATAATGTAAATAGGTCGGCATTCATGCGTAATACAATGCGCTTATCCTGAATAACACGAGATATGGTACATATTTACCGTGATATCTCACGTGCCTCACATGCATATTTATTTGTAGACTAATCTTAGTTAAATTATCTCTAATCGAAAGTATCGCGTGTTTAGTATTGACTCCAATGACAAACAAACGTCAATTCAAGAGCGCGGATGACCGTTATATGAAATCCTACTTTCACTTTTGAAAGTTTGTATACCACAAAAACACTGTTTATTGATTCAAATGTAGTGTTCGAATGTATTCAGAATAATGTGTAGTAGCTATGCATTTATACGTGAAAAAAGCAGCATTTTATTTGCTTTTTGCGATGTAATGTCGCTTTAAGGGCTTCCCTACACATTTTCAACCAATCCCAGACCACTATATCAATAACACCGACTGACCTAAAAAAAAATGCATTTTTGGAAAATTGGGTAAGAGATCAATAATGAATTTTCTAATTAATGGATTATGGACTCTTTACGGCAGCGCTATCAATCCGTGTGCTATGCGAAACTCGGCTGAAATTCACATAACATATGTTACCATGATTAAGAAATATATGGTAGAGATAGTCCGAATCGTTTAGCCACTATTGTAGTCGCGTCAAGCATACCAGTCGTGGGATTGACAGCACAGTGGCCGTGCTCCAGTTCGGATTGTAGATAATCGGGAGGAACAGTCTGTGTGCAGTAAACTGAGGTTTATTGTTAATATTGGCTGTCCGATTAGTGCAGGGGTTGGCACGCTCGCTTCTCGCCAATGGAACTTGGGTATGTGAGATGGTACGGTGGTCGCAAGAACGGACAGCCCACCAGTTTTCTCTGGGTGCTCCGGTATCCTCCCACACGAATGACTACATTTACGCTCTCATCCGCGCCAACGAAAGTGATTAATATAAGTTGTTAACGCTTGTTTCGCAATTGTTGTAAAATAAATAAAGTTTAAACTTATTGTTAATATTTCAAACAAACTTCATAATAAATATGCATTTCAAAAATTCTAGATAAAGTATAACTTCATATTAAAATTAAATTCTCGTTTATAAATTCATTTACCAATTACATGTACTTCAATATGATACATGTCTTTGAAGACAACACTTCCTCTAACGATGAAATCTATTAATTACCTTGTTTTTGGTAAAATCTTCTATAAAATACTGGGGTTGCGTACTCCATTTTTTGACAGTTGACAAAGTGTGTTAAATTTTTTATTTGTTACAAATTTGTCATTCCTACTTGAAAGTTAGTTCTCGAAAATCATTTAATTTAGTCGTAAAATTATTGTAATATGTCCATATTTCGTCATTTTGCTTGTTAATGTTCATTTAGTTTGTTCTACAGTCATCATTGTGCTGACATGATGATTCATAAGGTACCTGCTACAACTGTGAACTATGGAACGCCGATGCGGTCTTGTGTTTCGTATAAATCTTAGTACGCTATACATTGTTATTATTATATACCAAACTTATATAGCGCTCTTTTCATCTAAAAATAAAACGTTCAAAAGCGCTTTACAGCCTAAATATCACAACTATTGATAAAAACTTCTACATACAATGAGATCAAACAAGACAAAAATAGCAAACACAATTACAATGGATTCTAAATATGCTATAAAATATTAGGATCTAAAATTATAACAATTAAAATATAGGTAATAATTAAATAAAATGTGTTCATTTGCAGTCTTAATCCTGATTGAGCACAGACACAGTTCGATATTTATGTTCTATATGAACATTTAAAAAGGTGTGTCTTCAAAGCCTTTTTGAAAGAACACAATGTTGTTGCACTTCTAAGATTTGATGGAAGAGAATTCCAAAGTTTTGGGGCAGCAGTCATGATACTTCTATCTCCGTATGTGACAGTCCGACTTCTTGGTAACACAAGAGTAGCTGCTTCATTTTTAGACTGTAAGTCTCTCCTTGGTATATAAACCTCAAGCAAGTTTCTTATATAAATCGGTGCTTCTCCATTCAATGCTTTATATGTGTGAGTCAGTATTTTATACACATAAAATATTCAAACTCGCACGAATATAGTGTGCTGCATGATACCATAGACACATATTCCTGTATGCTATAATCGTTACTGATGGTTCGGCAGCATCAAGCTGGAGTTGCAGCGTGACGACTCAGTAGTGCGTAGCAGCAGAATTATATGCCACTGTAAAGCTATATGTATAACATAGATCTATAATTTCCTGTGATACTCCATCACCAACAGGTAATACATGTACATCATAACTTCACCTGTACTCCAGATAAGTTGCGGATCCCTCGGCTGACGGGTATAAGCAGACGATATGGATTATCACATAGGAATGTAAACAAATCGCCGAGTTGCAGGTATGAGCAGACGATATGGATTATCACATAGGAATGTAAACAAATCGCCGAGTTGCAGGTATGAGCAGACGATATGGATTATCACATAGGAATGTAAACAAATCGCCGAGTTGCAGGTATGAGCAGACGATATGGATTATCACATAGGAATGTAAACAAATCGCCGAGTTGCAGGTATGAGCAGACGATATGGATTATCACATAGGAATGTAAACAAATCGCCGAGTTGCAGGTATGAGCAGACGATATGGATTATCACATAGGAATGTAAACAAATCGCCGAGTTGCAGGTATGAGCAGACGATATGGATTATCACATAGGAATGTAAACAAATCGCCGAGTTGCAGGTATGAGCAGACGATATGGATTATCACATAGGAATGTAAACAAATCGCCGAGTTGCAGGTATGAGCAGACGATATGGATTATCACATAGGAATGTAAACAAATCGCCGAGTTGCAGGTATGAGCAGACGATATGGATTATCACATAGGAATGTAAACAAATCGCCGAGTTGCAGGTATGAGCAGACGATATGGATTATCACATAGGAATGTAAACAAATCGCCGAGTTGCAGGTATGAGCAGACGATATGGATTATCACATAGGAATGTAAACAAATCGCCGAGTTGCAGGTATGAGCAGACGATATGGATTATCACATAGGAATGTAAACAAATCGCCGAGTTGCAGGTATGAGCAGACGATATGGATTATCACATAGGAATGTAAACAAATCGCCGAGTTGCAGGTATGAGCAGACGATATAGATTATCACATAGGAATGTAAACAAATCGCCGAGTAGCAGGTATGAGCAGACGATATAATTATAGCAGATGACGTATTGCGCTATAAGTAAGTAAGTATGTTTTTATTAAAGTGAGATGTTTCAACAATATATATAGCAAATATTAAACAACAAGAAGACGCACCGGCCCATTGGGCCTATATATCGCCTAATAAAATGCATTCAATAATAATTATATATTGTGAACAGAAGCGATCTGATCATTAGATTAATAAATTGAAAAATACAGGTGACACGCTGAACAGTGACATGTGTATCCTACGGGGTCGCAGGTATAGATTATATAGGGGAGAAAATGGTTCCGGAACCCTTGGCTTAACCATTGCTGCTTGTGCGTACTCCCATTTCGTTGTCCTCATGTCGCTTCGACTTGTTTTGCAACAAATACAATTGATTTATAAACAAGCTATAAACAGTAATTTCGAACAGGAAATTGTCCTTGAGTTCACATGTTTTGTCGTACAACCTAACCTGGAATATTGCAACAAGTCTGTAATGTGGGCTGGACGCTGTGGTGCTTATGGGTCCTGACGATTGGGAGCTCCCCCGACATTCCATTTTGTAGATGCGTTACCTGCGGCAATCTTGGGGCCACTCTAAACCCGATTTCTGAAACATTTCCCTCAAGTGGGAGCTCCCCCGACATTCCATATAGTAGGTGCGTTACGTGCGGCAATCTTGGGGCCACTCTAAACCCGATTTCTGAAACATTTCCCTCAATTATTCCATATAGTAGGTGCGTTACGTGCGGCAATCTTGGGGCCACTCTAAACCCGATTTCTGAAACATTTCCCTCAATTATTCCATATAGTAGGTGCGTTACCTGCGGCAATCTTAGGGCCACTCTAAACCCGATTTCTGAAACATTTCCCTCAATTATTCTTCCAGCATCGGTAAACCTTGTAAATAATACAGTACCTGCGTGACATCGCACATGATAACCAACAGTCTGACGGACCCCACGCCTAACACACTCCGGCTAACAACAATCTGACGGACCCCACACCACTCTAACACACTCGGGCTAACAACAGTCTGACGGACCCCACGCCTAACACACTCCGGCTAACAACAATCTGACGGACCCCACACCACTCTAACACACTCGGGCTAACAACAGTCTGACGGACCCCACGCCACTCTAACACACTCGGGCTAACAACAGTCTGACGGACCCCACACCACTCTAACACACTCGGGCTAACAACAGTCTGACGGACCCCACGCCACTCTAACCCACTCGGACTAACAACAGTCTGAAGGACCCCACACCACTCTAACACACTTGGGCTAACAAAAGTCTGACGGACCCCACGCCACTCTAACACACTCGGGCTAACAACAGTCTGACGGACCCCACGCCACTCTAACACACTCGGGCTAACAACAGTCTGACGGACCCCACGCCACTCTAACACACTCGGGCTAACAACAGTCTGACGGACCCCACACCACTCTAACACACTCGGGCTAACAACAGTCTGACGGACCCCACACCACTCTAACACACTCGGGCTAACAAAAGTCTGACGGACCCCACGCCACTCTAACACACTCGGGCTAACAACAGTCTGACGGACCCCACGCCACTCTAACACACTCGGGCTAACAACAGTCTGACGGACCCCACACCACTCTAACACACTCGGGCTAACAACACTCTGTGAAGAGTTTCATCATTTTCTTTCTGAAATCCTTGTTGAAGAAACCATACAATATTGGATTAACGGCGCAGTTAATTACATACGACCGTAAGAAGAAGTTCCAAGCACTCTTTTCCACATCAGAAAGCGCCATGTAAATACCTGGCTTCATTGTCCTTATGGTAACAATAACCACAAAAGGAATGAAGCTTAACACGTATGCGATAGTTACAGAAAATAACATTACAGTAGTTCTTCCCGCGCGAATTCGAGAAACTCTATCCCTTTTAACAGAGTATACAGTTGGGGCAGATAACCGGAACTGTTTTTTCAGGCCTTGACTTATCTTGTGTCTCATCGGCAAAGACATGCTTTTCAGTACGCGTGGTTGCTCATTGCGGTCCAGGACATCGTCAAACGAACAACTTGTCTCGAATGATTCATTCGCAATTACACGTTTGTGTTTGTTCGATTTCGTGACTGTGGAACAGGAATTGTGTCTCTTTTCTTCCAGTTTCAGGCGTTTATATACAGCTCGTCCAATAAGAATGTAGATTACAATCAACACAACCATTACAACAACCGTGGCCAGGAACCACATCCCTAAAACAATCTTCTGGAGTTTTGAATGTTTGTGCTCATCTTTAATTTGACATGTGTGACCTATAATTGAAAGAGAATTGGTCCCATACGGATATTCAATGTCCACTGTCTGCGTGCCATATAGCATAAACCCAGGGATATAAAATGCCATTCCTAGCCCTGCCGCTGCTATGCAAATTGACTTTGTCTTCTTTGGTGTGAACACTGGCTTCAATGGGCGACAAATCTTCCGGAAACGATCGACTGCGATGCCACAGAGCAATAAGGCCGAAACTCCATTGAACACGTATGTCATTGTTCTACCAACACAGCAAATGATTGGGTGATCGTACGACAAGAAGTTCACGATAATACTGATTTCAACGGGCATTGTGCATATACAGTTGACCAAGTCACAGAAGGCTAATGCCAGAATAAAAACCCTGGAAGCTGTGCGCCGCATTCTCCTCATATACACGATGCTTGTGATGATGTTGCCGGGTATACCGACCACCATCATCGCTACAACCAGGACGAATGACGGTATTAGGATTTTAAACTGTTTATTGTTCAGAGCATTCAGTATTTGTATTTCCCCATTGTCATCTGACTGTGGGTAGTATTGTGTAGTGCTCTCGTTAAAGTGACCCATGTTTTTAACCTGAAATGAATATATGTTTTTAGACAAATGCTACACAACAAAATTCCTAATCGGTCATCTGGTGTTTTACAGTATTTGGAGCAAACTAATAACATACTATCAATATTCATATTATCTTAGTTGATATATTTTACTAGCCTGGAAATAGGCTTCCATATAATTTGCATGGTCAGTCAAATATATTTTAATAATTGGGCCATATTGAATTTCTGAAAATGTCATTTTGCAAGAAGCTAAAAAGTGAAAAATCGACAGACTGCTACCCAGACTAATATTTTACTACAGATCGTTAAACAAGGAATTGCTGTATAATCATCTGGAATAATATGCATTAAATGACAATATGAAAATATTTATATTGTATCGGTATTACTTGGCTGCAAATAATATAAACACCAGGGGACCGATTAGTAATTGTGTTGAGTGTATATATTGTACTTACTATGTATTCTATATATAGGAGGGGTCCGTGGCTGAGTGGTTACGGCCATTGATTTCCAATCACTTGTCCCTTATCGCTGTAGATTTGAATCCCACTGGGGGTTTTGAAGTATTTCATGTGATGACTATATCAAGTTGACTTGCGAGAAGGTCGGTGGCTCTATCAGGGTATCAGTCCATGCCTGAACATCTGCTTGGATGACCCGGGAGATTGCGAAGCAAGTTTTAACAACTTGTTAAGGCGTACATGTTGTCATTCGTGTGGGAGTAAACCGGATTACCCGGAGAAAACCCACATGTCCGATCAGACAACCACCCGAGACGGTACGTCTCACATACCTCTCGGTCCGTGGATCGAACACGGACTGCATTGGTGAGAAGCGCTAATCGGACCGTTTTTAGCTTAGAAAAGCATAATAGTACATTGTGATGCACCCGGGTTGTTCCTCCTAGTAGATGGAGAGTCGCCTATGCTGACCTAAGCTGTGTGTGGGACATTACCCCCCCCCCACACACCCAGCAATCAATGTGTTAACGTATTATAATATATACGTGTAGAATACGTTTATTTTACTGTAATTATTAATTAATAATGAATACATACTTATACATAAACTAATAATACTTACATTATTTCACATTATACATTGATGGACATTTTGTGTACTATTTTATTAATTTAGTATAAAATGATACTATACCTTCTACACAACCATTGCCTCACTATTCATATGTGCTAAATTAGACGATGTCGATCTACCATCCAAATACAACAAAATGGACGTTCATTTACAACATACTAGTATAATATTATAGTTAACAAGTTTTAAATATTAACGCCTGTCTATATAAATAGTGTTGAACGTACAGTCCGTGTGTTTAGCACGATCGAGTAGTAACTGTATAGTGTATAAAGTACCATGGTAACGCATTGGACAACATCGGCCCTCATATCTCAAGTACCACTTTAAACTATATACAATAGTCTATCACTACCAAACACATTCGTACTCGATCTACAACAATACATACATTATTATGTTACTTGCTATCATACACTGTATTGGATACCAGCTAAGTGGGTAAAATAAATAACTTAAACTATTTTTATCAACATAATAGTATACAAGTGTTTCCGGACTCTGTGTGTCATGACGCTGTATTAATAGTGTGCAAGCATATCTGATTTGGAAGCATTTGGGCGTAAGGTGAACAATCATGCTTTTTTCTGAACAATATGATGTGGAAATCGTTATAGCGCAGTGCTAGCGGGTACGCTTCAGGTGCGAAATACCCGTAGTTCAAGCCCCGCTGGAGCCGTTACGATTGTGCCCTTAAGCAAGGCATTTAAATTCAACGTTGCCTCTTCTCTCTCCCTCGTGGCGATGGATTCCATCAGTAATGAGGTCTCGAGAGTGATTAATATAAGTTGTAAGAACTTGTTTCGCAATCGGACTTAATTAAATGTGTATAAGCTAACAATAAGATGCATACTTAGATGTCCTATTGATTGTATTACTCACACTGAAAGTGAACCATACATCCTAAAGCATGTTTCAATTGACTACATCCTTACGACACAAGTTTGCATGTGTGTTTTACGTTTATTTATCGTCGCTTCCGGTTGCCCATATGAGCAACGACGACGCCTCCTGAACAGATTAGTCATTTTAGAATTTTGGAAGATAGTGCAATGATACAGACAGAGACCCATTCCAGAGTCTCTTCTGGTTCTTTTACGTGCACGGTGTAAAGCACCGACACGAGGCCTCGGTTTAAAGTCCCATCTGAAAGAATGTTAATTTTATTAGAGATCAGACGGGGGGTTGAACCTGCAACCCCTGGATTACTAGTCCAACGTGTTACCACTGGACTACATATCCGTCTGCACACATGCACATGACTCATCACAAATACCACTTCAACATATGATATGTATCCTATGACATGACTTGTAACAGACGGTTGTGCAACTATACTTGGGCGCAACGTATTCACGACTTTTCCGATTATAGATGCGCCATTATCAATATCTGCCCCGTCTGGACTTCCCAATAAATATGACAAAACATGTACGTAAAGTACTAGTATATATATATATATATATCATGTTCGTGTATTTTTACGTAAATAAACAGTATATAGAGGAACCATTTCTATTAACTGTAGAAAACAGTAAACTTGTGATCAATTGAATCATATGAATCAGTTGTTGTTGTTGTTGCTGCTGCTGCTGCTGCTGCTGCTGCTGCCGCCGCCGTCGCCGTCGTCGTCGTTGTTGCTGACGTCGTCGTAGTTGTTGTTGATATTGTCGTAGTTGTTGTTGATATTGTTGTTGTTGTTGTTGATATTGTTGTTGTTGTTGATATTGTTGTTGTTGTTGTTGATATTGTCGTAGTTGTTGTTGTTGATATTGTTGTTGTTGTTGTTGATATTGTTGTTGTTGTTGTTGTTGATATTGTTGTTGTTGTTGTTGATATTGTTGTTGTTGTTGTTGATATTGTTGTTGTTGTTGTTGATATTGTCGTTGTTGTTGATATTGTCGTTGTTGTTGTTGATATTGTTGTTGTTGTTGTTGATATTGTCGTAGTTGTTGTTGTTATTGTTGTTGTTGTTGTTGATATTGTCGTAGTTGTTGTTGATATTGTTGTTGTTGTGTTGATATTGTCGTAGTTGTTGTTGTGTGTTGTTGTTGTTGTGATATTGTCGTAGTTGTTGTTGATATTGTTGTGTTGTTGTTGTTGATATTGTCGTAGTTGTTGTTGATATTGTTGTTGTTGTTGTTGTTGTTTGTGTCGTAGTTGTTGTTGATATTGTTGTTGTTGTTGTTGATATTGTTGTTGTTGTTGTTGATATTGTCGTAGTTGTTGTTGATATTGTTGTTGTTGTTGTTGATATTGTTGTTTTGTTGTTGTTGATATTGTTGTTGTTGTTGATATGTCGTAGTTGTTGTTGATATTGTTGTTGTTGTTGTTGATATTGTCGTAGTTGTTGTTGATATTGTGTTGTTGTTGTTGATATTGTCGTAGTTGTTGTTGATATTGTTGTGTTGTTTTTGTCGTGTTGTTGTTGATATTGTCGTGTTGTGTTGATATTGTTGTTGTTGTGTTGATATTGTGTTGTTGTTGTTGATATTGTCGTTGTTGTTGTTGATATTGTCGTAGTGTTGTTGATATTGTTGTTGTTGTTGTTGATATGTTGTTGTTGTTGATATTGTCGTTGTTGTTGTTGATATTGTGTTGTTGTATTGTTGTTGTTGTTGTTGATATTGTCGTTGTGTTGTTGATATTGTTGTTGTTGTTGTTGATATTGTCGTAGTTGTTGTTGATATTGTCGTAGTTGTTGTTGTTGATATTGTCGTAGTTGTTGTTGATATTGTTGTTGTTGTTGTTGTTGATATTGTCGTTGTTGTTGTTGTTGTTGATATTGTCGTAGTTGTTGTTGATATTGTTGTTGTTGTTGTTGATATTGTCGTAGTTGTTGTTGATATTGTTGTTGTTGTTGTTGATATTGTTGTTGTTGATATTGTCGTTGTTGTTGTTGATATTGTCGTAGTTGTTGTTGATATTGTTGTTGTTGTTGTTGATATTGTTGTTGTTGTTGTTGATATTGTCGTTGTTGTTGTTGATATTGTCGTAGTTGTTGTTGATATTGTTGTTGTTGTTGTTGTTGTTGATATTGTCGTTGTTGTTGTTGATATTGTTGTTGTTGTTGTTGATATTGTCGTTGTTGTTGTTGATATTGTTGTTGCTGCTGCTGCTGCCGCCGCCGCCGTCGTCGTCGTCGTCGTCGTTGTTGTTGTTGTCGTCGTAGTCGTTGTTGTTGTTGTTGTTGTTGTTGTTGTTATAGTTAAACGTAGAAGTCGTGATAGCGCAGTGGTTGCGCGTTCACTTCAGGTGTGAAAGGCCCAGAATTCGAGCCCAACTGGAACAGTTATGAGTGTGCCCTTAGGCAGGGCACTTAAATTCCACATTGCCTCTTCTCTCCCTCGTGGCGATGGATTCCATCAGGAAGGTGGTCTGTCTCGAGAGTGATTAATATAAGTTGTAAGAACTTGTTTCGCAATCGAGCTAAAATAATTTGTATAAACTAAACTAAAACGAAAGAAAAATATATTATTTTCATATGAAAACTTTGTAGTTATTTATTATTTCTTAGAACTAATATTCACCAAGCTAGGAAACTTAGAAAATAGATCATTAAATATTGGAAATAAAACACAACAGGATTTCTGTAAATATACGTCATATTGAACAACACATACGATGTAATATTTTATTTAATGTGTATTAAACAAAAGCACTATATAGACCATACATGACTACTATTTTTATCACCAGTTCCTTAGAATATCTGTGTGCAACACAATTCTAATTGAATATTTAATATATGAATTGCATAGATATGGGCTTTAATATATGCATTGTATAGAAATGGGCTTTAATATATGCATTGTATAGAAATGTGCTTTAATATATGCATTGTATAGAAATGTGCTTTAATATATGCATTGTATAGAAATGGGCTTTAATATATGCATTGTATAGAAATGGGCTTTAATATATGCATTGTATAGAAATGGGCTTTAATATATGCATTGTATAGAAATGTGCTTTAATATATGTATTGTATAGAAATGTGCTTTAATATATGCATTGTATAGAAATGTGCTTTAATATATGTATTGTAGATTTAAGGGCTTTAATATATGTATTGTAGATTTAAGGACTTTAATGTATGTATTGTAGCAAGTTATAAGCGATTTGCCGTATATACATTTTCAATTTAAAAAAAAAAAAATCACTTACAATCACGCTTATTAACTTATTGTAGTCGACAAACAATACTTAAGCTAAATATCGGATGAAGTACTTCTGCGAAATAATATGACATCCATTGTGATTAATCGTACACGGAAATTATGGGTGTAACGAATTTATATGCATGTACATATATGTACTAATCTAAAACCATGCATTGACATGTTCACATACACCCATATCCAACGTTTCACATACACCCACATCCAACGTTTCACATACACCCATATCCAACGTTTCACATACACCCACATCCAACGTTTCACATACACCCATATCCAACGTTTCACATACACACATAGCCAACGTTTCACATACACCCATATCCAACGTTTCACATGCACCCACATCCAACGTTTCACATGCACCCACATCCAACGTTTCACATACACCCATAGCCAACGTTTCACATACACCCATATCCAACGTATCACATACACCCATATCCAACGTTTCGCATACACCCATATCCAACGTTTCACATACACCCATATCCAACGTTTCACATACACCCATGTCCAACGTTTCACATACACCCATATCCAACGTTTCACATACACCCATAGCCAATGTTTCACATACACCCATATCCAACGTTTCACATACACCCACATCCAACGTTTCACATACACCCACATCCAACGTTTCACACACACCCATAGCCAACGTTTCACATACACCCATAGCCAACGTTTCACATACACCCATAGCCAACGTTTAACATACACACACATATCCAACGTTTCACATACACCCATAGCCAACGTTTCACATACACCCACATCCAACAATTCACATACACCCATAGCCAACGTTTCACATACACCCATATCCAACGTTTCACATACACCCATATCCAACGTTTCACATACACCCATATCCAACGTTTCACATACACCCATAGCCAACGTTTCGTTTCACATACACCCATATCCAACGTTTCACATACACCCATAGCCAACGTTTCACATGCATCCATTGTGGCGTCCCCCCTCGTCTGCTCTTACTCTCCGTCTGGTCTATTTACGGCTCTTTCCAAGGTTTAAGCTATATAAACTCTCTGGTCGGTTGTCTAGGGGTATATTTCATTTCTCTATCAATACAATAACCACGTAACACAATGTTCTTTTTCTATCTATTTTACTGGTCTTCTGGTATATCTTCTATTTCATATATTTAAGTTCCGTGAATCTATGATTTACTATCTCTATCATAATCACTTCAAGCCTCATTAATTTCTAGTGTCTTTATTAGATCACCGCCCTGTCGATAATTGGATTACATTTTTAATCTTCAATATACAATCAAGGTTATCTCAATTAGACTGTCTAATTAGATCAGCCGCTCGCGTCTTTTGATAAATTCAATATCTCTCCGAACTGTTCTGGTATCAATTTATTACCGCTATATTTTAGAGATAATTTGTATCTCTTATCTATATCATATCATCTATCACGTATTCTATACAAGACATACGGTGCTATTTAATCCATCGCTATTCAAAGTGTTCGTAACACTTAAGTTCGTTTTATAAGTATATTTAAATTAATATACAGATAACATCTCATCTTGTATCTTAGCTTTTACGTATTCTATTTAAGACATACGGTGCTAGTTAATCAATCGCTATGCACTGTGTCCTTAACACTTAAGTTCAGTTTATAGTTCGTTTTATAAGTATATTAAATTAATATACATTAAGGCATCTCGCCTTTAGCGTCATAGAAACAGTAATTGTTTTCTATTTGAGATACACAATTAATCCTTGCATAAGGACAGCCTATTGTGTTTTAATTTCTCATCACAATTACTCGGAATTATATACATTTAAGTCAGACAGCGTGGCGCTGACCACCTTACCTTACGCAATCAAAATCGCAACTTTAACGAAACAGCCAGACATATTGGCGCCTCATCAAAAGAAACCGACAACTATTACATAATTTCTCGCGGTAAGATAAATTAGCGATACACAAATTAATTTCTCATGTAATCATCATTTTGCGCGCCTAAATAGCTTGTTGAATTTAGGCGCGAATATTTATAATATATACATTAGACAATCACAATACTTAGTATCGTGTGCAAAATAGCTGTTGTTTTGCACACCATATCCAACGTTTCACATACACCCATATCCAACGTTTCACATACACCCATAGCCAACGTTTCACATACACACATAGCCAACGTTTCACATACACCCATATCCAACGTTTCACATACACCCATATCCAATGTTTCACATACACCCATAGCCAACGTTTCACATGCACCCATATCCAACGTTTCACATACACCCATATCCAATGTTTCACATACACCCATAGCCAACGTTTCACATACACCCATATCCAACGTTTCACATACACCCATATCCAACGTTTCACATACACCCATAGCCATACATTGATATGTTCACATACACCCATAGCCAACGTTACCGCGGTATGACTCGCCTTTATCAAGGCAATGCTAATTTCCCCGACATATTCATATTGATATTTGTCGTGGACTTGTATCACACTGCACACTGTTACGATTAACGCCACAAACTTGTCAATCTATACTTGTGGAGCCAGCCCACTGAATTAATGACCAAAGCGTTTGATTTGTATGAAGTTTTGGAATATCAAGAAATTTCGGGTTTACATAGTTTTCCAATCCAATCCAGTAAGTTGATTTATACTCGCCTCCGAGGCATGTGGGCGAGTGAATCGTCTAAGTAGTTTATGTCGATCTAAGATGAGTGGTTGACATCAGGATGAGGCATCCTTTCCCTTCATAGGGTGACAAGTCCTGTATTTCTTCTTCCGAATCTGTCCTCTTTAGGCCCCCCTCACTGTTGGTCATCTCGCAGCAGCATAGAAACCGACCATGCAGTTAGACATCATGTCGCTTACATAACGGACGATAGTGTTTATATGCCACTAGTGATTATATATAAGTGTTCATTTTATAGTAAGCTTAAACTTAAAAATGAAACTCACTGTGACAAAACTGAAGAAAGCATGACTGACGACCCTATGACATTGGCGTAGCTTCCTATATGCCGTGTAGGCCGTGGCCTACACTTTCCCCCGAAAAATCGAAAAAATAAAAATGCCAAATCTGCAACAAAAATCGGGAGGCTATGATTAAACGGGTATGACTGAAACCCGGAAGGAGCGCTCCTTCCGCGGAAGGAGCATTCGGCTACGGAAGGAGCGCATTAAAAGCTTATTTATTATACAATCTTTAAAATAGTGATTGTTTTATGTAAATAATTATAAAATACGTTAAATCTGAAAGTTTTATGCAAATCGATTGTAAAATGGTGATCTTGTAGCATAATTTGTCAAATTCCTCGGAAGGAGTGCTCCTTTCGATCTTCAGTCATGACGCGGAAGGAGCATTCGACTACGGAAGGAGCGCATTACAAGAGTATTTCGTACACAATCTTTAAAAAATTGATGGTTTTATGTAACTAATTATAAAATACGTTAACTCTGAAAGTTTTATGCCTATCGATTATAAATTGGTGACCGTATAGCATAATTTGTATAATTTTATGGTAGGAAATCCATAAGTCTATTTATAGCAATAAATCGCACTCATTCCGCAGCATCGCGGAAAGAGCCCATTAAGTGCTTATTTTGTATACAATCTTTAATGACTGAATACCGAAAGGAGCCCTCCTTCCGCAGAATTTGACATATTATCGTACAAGACCACCGTTTTACAAACGATTGACATAAAACTTTCAGATTTAACGTATTTTATAATTATTTTCATAAAACCATCACAATTTTTAAGATTGTATACGAAATAAGCTTTTAATGCGCTCCTTCCGTAGACGAATGTTCCTTCCGCGGTGATGACTGAAAACCGAAAGGAGCGCTCCTTCCGCAGAATTTGACAAATTGTGCTACAAGATCACCATTTTACAATCGATTTGCATAAAACTTTCAGATTTAACGTATTTTATAATTATTTACATAAAACAATCACTTTTTTAAAGATTGTATACGAAATAAGCTTTTAATGCGCTCCTTCCGTAGACGAATGCTCCTTCCGCGGAAGGAGCGCTCCTTCCGGGTTTCAGTCATACCGTGATTAAACTATATACGCTATAAATAGTTTTCATGGGGACGACTCCTGGACACCCCTCCCGTCTTAAGTTTTAAGTTGGCCTACACATCGATTCCAGCCAAGCTACACTAAACGTAAAATACACACACACACCGATATTGTATAGCTTTACAACTGTAAAAGTAAAATAACCAAGGTTATCTATGTCTGTATCCTTGCACAAAGCACTCCAGGCCATACACCGCTATTGAAATTTCCACAGTGTCATTATATGTTCCCCAAATGTAGTTTGGCACAAAATACTGTAGTTTACAACAGACTGAACTTTGAGTCACAAGAAAATGTCAACTTTCAATAGGGTTGACCAATTACGGTTTTTAAATTTCCCACTAAAGGCATCCATCCCCTGCTTGGTAATGTGGTGCACTGACACCTGTATTTGTAATATGGTGTTTATTTGTCACCAAATAGTATGCACATTTTCTAAAATATTCATAAATGTAGCTTATATATTGTATTTTAATATTTAGAAGTAATTTTCACTATTGGTGACAATACCTACTTAGCCAATCAGTTCATGTATTAACTTGAATATACTATTGAATATAAGGGCTTCCTTATACGTTATCAACCAATCCGAGACCACTATATCAATAACAGCGTCTGACCTGTTGGCCGATGAGAATGGTGTCACAACATCTTCTTAAGATCATTTCGAGATTCATGGATTGTGGAAGTCGCAATAGCGCAACATTGGCACGTTCGCTTCAGGTGCGAAAGGCCCGGGGTTCACGCCCGCTGGAGCTGTTACGGTAGTGCCCGTAGGCAAGGCATTTAAATTACACGTTGCCCATTCTCTCGCCCTCGTCGCGAAGGATTCCATCAGGAATGGGGTCTCGAGAGTGATTAGTATAAGTTGTAAGAACTTGTTTCGCAATCGAACTAAAATAAATTTGTACAAACTAAAGGTCAACGTAGCTGCTTTATACAGTCAGCGAAACTTAATCTATTAATGTTGTTTATACTGGTTACTTGTCGGATATACTTAGATGAGTTACGGATCTGTGTTAATTGTGACAACAATGATGTACTGTTTTGCTTAAACCTTATAAAATAGGATATTATTAACAAACTAGCTGTTTCAAGTGTATCAAAAAATTTACTGGTGTATTATTTGTCCTTGTTCGGTATTCACATTCTTAGTTATACGTAAATATTTCTCAATTTACGTATTCTTGAAATACATGTATGTAATATATTTTTTAGGTTTAAAAGTTCCAGCGTACACGGTAGTATTATTATTAAGTTGTACGTGTTCAACTATTAAGACCACCGCCGAAATACACTACTATTATACCATATTTGATCATGGGTCATTTTTTACTTACTTGGTTTAAACGGAGCCCACTGGGCCTTAAATAAGGATTGTGACACCATTGACTACCCATAGACAGTGACCCACACTCAATACAGACAAAATACATAAACCAATAAGTTTCTACCTTGGGGATAGATACCCAAAATATGGGCTCTGCCATATTACTATGTAATTTCAGAAATAAAAGTCGAAATTTGAACGGCCCCTGGGCCCCTAAATAGGGAATGTGACACCAGTGACTACCCATAGGCAGGGACCCACAACCAATACAAACATAACCCATACACCAATAAGTTTCTACCTTGGGGATGGATACCCAACATATGGGCTTCTCTAATACCACTATTTGCAGTAAAAATATATATGAAACAATCATCCGACATTTATTCACCAGCCCACTGGGCCTTAAATAAGGAATGTGACACCACTGACTACCCATAGGCAGTGACCCTCAATAAATACACACATAATACATACACCAATAAGTTTCTACCTTGGGGATAGATACCCAAATTATGGGCTCTTCCATATTACTATGTAATTTCAGAAATAAAAGTCGAAACTTGAACTTGATGAACGGCCCCTGGCCCCTAAATATGGAATGTGACACCAGTAACTATGCATACTCCTGAACCCACAACCAATACAAACATAACTCATACACGGAAAAGTTTCTACCTTGGGGATGGATACCCAAAACATGGGCTTCTCTAGTGCCACTATTTGCATTAAAATATTTATGAAACAAACAGCCGGCATTTATTCACCAGATCACTGGGTCTTAAATAAGGAATGTGACACCACTGACTACCTATAGTCAGGGACCCACAATCAATACACACATAATACATGAACCAATAAGTTTCTACCTTGGGGATGGATACCCAAAATATGGGCTCTTCCATATTACTATGTAATTTCAGAAATAAAAGTCGAAATTTGAACTTGATGAACGGCCCCTGGGCCCCTAAATAGGGAATGTGACACCAGTGACTACCCATAGGCAGGGACTCACAACCAATACAAACATAACCCATACACGGATAAGTTTCTACCTTGGGGATGGATACCCAAAATATGGGCTTCTCTAATACCACTATTTGCAGTAAAAATATATATGAAACAACCATCCGACATTTATTCACCAGCCCACTGGGCCTTAAATAAGGAATGTGACACCACTGACTACCCATAGACAGGGACCCACAATCAATTCACACATAATACATACACCAATAAGTTTCTACCTTGGGGATGGATACCCAAAATAGGGGCTATTCTAATACCACTATTTGCAGTAAAAAATATTGAAATATATATGAAACCTATAGCCAATATTTATTCAACGGCCCACTTAGCCTTAAATAAGGAATGTGATACCACTGACTATGCATGAGTGTGAGCCTGGATCCAATAGGCACACAATACACATAAGCTCTACTTTCTAGCTATGGGCTCTTCCATATCATTATGTAATTTCAGAAATAAAAGTCGAAATTCGACCTTGATGAACGGACCCTGGAGCCCTAACTAGGGAATGTGACACCAGTGACTATACATAGACGTGGACCCATAACCAATTCACACATAACACACACAAGGATAGGTTTGTATCTTGGGGATGGAGGCACGGGTTACATATAATAATAATTACAGTAACAATGTGAACGAATAATTCACAGCGGAAAAAGGGTCCATTCGCAGAAGCACACAGGAACATCACACCAAGAACAAGGCAGTGCCGTCCAGCATATGGACCCACTATACTAGTCCGTCCGTCCGTCCACCCCGCCCCCTCAACCAGGCAAATATGCACCATGCGCTCCGCAAACAGTCATGTTACATGCCTTGCTCACTGCATTAAAGAAACTCAGTTAAAAGGTCAATTTACTTATGGCCTATACAAACTGGAGTTCAATATAAATTGTAAACATTTACATTCATTATATGGCCCTTACAATACTGATATCGTGCAATGTCATTTCCATTTGTTGCAATAATATATTTATGTTTGATGGTTTTGCCAGTTATTAACTCGTGTAGCATTCATATGTTTGGAGTAATAAAATTATGTTCTGTTATGTAGCAGTTATTATATAGCATACTGTTTTTCAGGGCAATGATGTTCCTGGAAGATGCTAGCGAAAACAGTTATCGTCATCATAATCACAATCATTACAATAACATAATTGTTTCTCTTTATTAATCATCGTCATCAGTATCATCATCATCATCGGCGTCGTCGTCCGTGATGTTCCTGGAAGATGCTAGCGAAAACAGTTATCACAATCACAATCATTACAATGACATAATTGTTTCTCTTTATTAATCAACACATGCATCATCGTCATCACCACCACCATCATCATCATCATCATCATCATCATCACAATCATCATTACAATCATCAATGTCAGCATCACAATTATCATCGACATCATCATCGACATCGTTGTCGTTGCCGTCGTCATCACAAGTATCAACATCATCACCGCAATCGTCATCATCGTTGTCATCACCATTACATTCAACATCGTCGTCATCATCGCCATCACCATCCTCATCATCAACAACTTCAGCATAGCAATCATCATCATTGTCGTGGTCATCATCATTATAATCGTCATCATCACAATCATCAACTTCATCACCACAATCGTCTAACATCATCGTTGTCATCATCATCATTACATTCAACATCGTCGTCGACGTCATCATCATCATCATCATCGTTGTGGTCGTCGCCGTCGTCATCATCACAATCATCAGCGTCATCACCACACTCTTCGCTGTCGTTGTCATCACCATTACATTCAACATCGTCATCATCACCACAATCATTTTCACAATCATCAACGCCAGCATCACAATCATCATCGTTGTCGTCATCGTTGTCATCATCCTCATTATCGTTGTCGTCGTCGCCGTCGTCATCATCACAATCATCAACATCATCATCACACTCGTCATCGTTGTCATCACAATTACATTCAACATCGTCGTCATCATCATCACCACCACCACCACAATCATTATCACAATCATCAACGTCAGCATCACACTCATCATCGTTGTCGTCATCCTCATAATCATCATTGTCGGCGTCGCCGTCGTCATCACCACAATTGTCATCATTTGTCGTCATCACCATTATATTCGACATCGTCTTCATCGCCATCATCATCATCATCACAAGCAGCATCACAATCATTATCACAATCACCAACATCAGCATCACAATCATCATCGTTGTCGTCATTGTCGTCCACGTCATCATAATCATCGTCATCATTATCGTTGTCGTCGTCGCCGTCGTCATCATGACAATCATCAACGTCATCACCACACTCATCATCATCGTTGTCGTTGTAATCACCATTACATTCAACAGCGTCGTCATCATCATCATCATCGCCATTACCACAATCATTATTACAATCATCAACGTCAGCATCACAATCATCATCGTTGTCATCGTCGTCATCCTCATAATCATCATCATCGTTGTCCGCGTCGCCATCATCATCACCACAATCGTCATCATTTGTTGTCATTGTCGTCACCATTACATTCAACATCGTCGTCGTCGTCATCTCACCACCACCGTCATCACCACAATCATTATCAAAATCATCAACGTCAACATCACACTCATCATTGTTGTCGTCATCGTCGTCATCATCCTCATAATCATTATTGTCGGCGTCGCCGTCGTTATCATCACAATCGTCATCATTTGTTGTCATTGTCATCACCATTATATTCGACATCGTCTTCGTCGTCGACGACGTCATCATCATCACAATCATCATCATTGTCGTCGACGTCATCATTATCATCATCATTATCGCCGTCGTCGTCATTATGACAATCATCAACGTCATCACCACACTCGTCATCATCGTTGTCGTTGTAATCACCATTACATTCAACATCGTCGTCATCATCGCCATTACCACAATCATCAACGTCAGCATCACAATCATCATCGTTGTCATCGTCGTCGACATCATCCTCATAATCATCGTTGTCGGCGTCGCCATCATCATCACCACAATCGTCATCATTTGTTGTCATTGTCATCACCATTATATTCGACATCGTCTTCGTCGTCGACGACGACATCATCGCCATCATCATCATCACAATCATTATCACAATCATCAGCGTCAGCATCACAATCATCGTTGTCGTCAATGTCGTCGACGTCATCATCCTCATAATCATTATCGTTTTCGTCGTCGTCGCCGTCGTCATCATCACAATCGTCAACGTCATCGTCATAATAGTCATCACGATTACCATCATTATCACAAGCATCACAATCATCATATCATCATCGTTGTCGCCGTCATCATCATCATTTTAATCATCGCAATCATCAACGTCATCATTACAATCATCATTATCGTTGTCGACGTCATCATCACAACCAACATCGTTGTTGTCGCCGCCGTCATCATCATCACAACCAACATCATTGTCGTTGTTAATCACATGTGTAACTATGTATTTATTAATTGTTCAGATGGATTACAGTAATCCCATAGACAATAGTTGCAAACCATCAACAGCTGCTTCGATGTCGGACTGGAAATAGGTTAACCCAACAACAGTGACTGAGGTGAATGTTGTGGAACAGGGAATAGGTACTAACTAACAGTGACTGAGGGAATGTGGTGGAACAGGGAATGGGTACTAACTAACAGTGACTGAGGTGAATGTGGTGGAACAGGGAATGGGTACTAACTAACAGTGACTGAGGTGAATGTGGTGGAACAGGGAATGGGTACTAACTAACAGTGACTGAGGTGAATGTGGTGGAACAGGGAATGGGTACTAACTAACCGTGAATGTGGTGGAACAGGGAATGGGTACTAACTAACCGTGAATGTGGTGGAACAGGGAATGGGTACTAACTAACCGTGAATGTGGTGGAACAGGGAATGGGTACTAACTAACAGTGAATGTGGTGGAACAGGGAATGGGTACTAACTAACCGTGAATGTGGTGGAACAGGGAATGGGTACTAACTAACCGTGAATGTGGTGGAACAGGGAATGGGTACTAACTAACCGTGAATGTGGTGGAACAGGGAATGGGTACTAACTAACCGTGAATGTGGTGGAACAGGGAATGGGTACTAACTAACAGTGAATGTGGTGGAACAGGGAATGGGTACTAACTAACAGTGAATGTGGTGGAACAGGGAATGGGTACTAACTAACAGTGAATGTGGTGGAACAGGGAATGGGTACTAACTAACCGTGAATGTGGTGGAACAAGGAATGGGTACTAACTAACAGTGAATGTGGTGGAACAGGGAATGGGTACTAACTAACAGTGAATGTGGTGGAACAGGGAATGGGTACTAACTAACAGTGAATGTGGTGGAACAGGGAATGGGTACTAACTAACAGTGAATGTGGTGGAACAGGGAATGGGTACTAACTAACCGTGAATGTGGTGGAACAGGGAATGGGTACTAACTAACAGTGAATGTGGTGGAACAGGGAATGGGTACTAACTAACAGTGAATGTGGTGGAACAGGGAATGGGTACTAACTAACCGTGAATGTGGTGGAACAGGGAATGGGTACTAACTTATGCAAAGGAAACACGTCGTTTTAAATATACTGACTATATTTGTTAGGTTTTATTTTAACGACGATCATCAGTGGCGTGATTATAACGGGCCAGACAGTTCATATTACGGACACAAGAACTTGTATTATATCATGAGTATGCACGCTGTGCGGTCAGAGGCTGTGAGATGTGGCCTCGGCCGGACATGCGCGTTGTGTGGTCAGCCGAGGTTTAAAACGTATGGCTGGTCTGGTGCACAGTAAATGGGCAAGTTCAAGAACAGTAGTTGTACATGCTTATTTCACCCACAATAATGAATTTATTTGAATAACAAATACAGCAGGTCAAAGTAATTGATATGTTGTATATGTGCGCAAAAGTTCATTACGAAATCTTAGCACATTATGAAGTGTATTAAGATAGTTTGCATATTATGAATATTGCATATTTTCACTATTTGCATGTCAAAAACATTCCAAAACTGAAAGATGGTAAAACCTTTTTTTATCATTAGAAAAATCCATTGCCCTTAATTTGAAGTTGTATCATTATTATTATTATTATATACCACACTTATATAGCGCTCTTTTCATCTAAATATAAAACGTTCAAAAGCGCTTTACAGCCTAAAATATCACAAATATTGATAAAAACTTCCACATACAATGAGATGAAACAAGACAAAATTAGCAAACACAATTACAATGGATTCTAAATATGCTATAAAATATTAGGATCTAAAATTATAACAATTAAAATATAGGTAATAATTAAATAAAATGTGTTCATTTGCAGTCTTAATCCTGATTGAGCACAGACACTGTTCGATATTTATGTTCCATATGAACATTTAAAAATCATGACTGAATACGTTTTCATGGTAAAACATTTTAATATACTTTGTAATGGTTTATATTACGGTTGTATCCCATGTTTTAGTTCATGTAGGAATAACAAACTGATACATTTTAGTTTGAAAATATATATATATCCTACAGTAAATCTAAAATAAGTTGTGATAGGAAAATGAATCGCCCCATTATTTCTTCTGCAAAATATATGAAGGTATAATGGAATATTTTGTATGATGCCAAAAACATCCAATCATCACGGCAACCGTTCATTTTCATTTGTTCGGTAGGAATTTAAAAAATATTAACAAAAAACGAAGGTTATCCGTAATGTCCTTCCCCACATAAATAAGATGTTTCATAGACAAGATTTTCATTAATTTCTAAGGTAATATTTAGGAAAGAGTAGTTTATATAAATTAATATGTGACTATGATTAGGAAATAAGACAATTTAAGTTGAGACATTATTGAAATCAATTTTTCGTATATATGTGTAGTCATTTGAAGTAAAATATACTTAGTTTAAGCATATTTATTTTCTATCATGTACATTATTATTTACAACACTTATATTAAGGAAGTGGACGGAAAGCAAGTGACAGCTTACGGTTTCCCTCTCCTGAAAATACACTTGAAGGGACGGACATTACTGTAATAAAGACTGTAAACACTGACAGATAAACAGCTTCAGACTGAGAATTAAGTTGCGGATCTTGTGTGATAATTTTAATAGTTCTAACTATGTGTTTGTTGGGGGTTTAAAGTTGCACCGACAGCTAATGTCATATGACGACTATCCATCTGTTATTGGTGTAAGAAGACACCGGGTGCACCTCCTAGCAGCATTTCATTCATGCACCAGTAACCATGTCGAACCACTGACTTTCCGCAAGCCAACTCGACAGTTTCATCACATGAAAGAATACTACATATGCAGTGGGATTCACACCCACACTTTGTGTGTAAAATATGGTCCCCATCATTCACTAACTAGACACTAAACAGACAATGTGAAAGCTGTGGAACGAATTACTTAAGACAACAACATTAAGATATTCCCATTGATAAGCCTATTACTAAATGGAGGAAGCAGATTGTTCCCTTTGATGAAGAACGGTGCGTTACTCATATCGCGCTCAGCGGTTCATAGACCAACTGTACTTTCTTGGAGTCACATGCTGATCATATGCTTAGAGAAAACCAGCCAGGCTTCCAGAAATAGTTCAGGTGCCCATCATCACTGTATGTTCGAATCTTGGTATCCGCCCGTGCCTGAAATACGGTTTGTATGGGTACCCGGGATCTTTCTCAACGAATAACAACTGGAGAACAATATAAGATTAGCAAAATCTAACTGTAAACCATTATAATTTGAAATATATAATGCTTGTGTTTTACGTTTATTTATCGTCGCTACCGGTTGCCCATATGAGCGACGCCTCCAGAAGAGATTAGCCATTTTAGAATGTTGGAGGATAGTGCAATGAAACGGGCAGAGACCCATTCCAGAGTCTCCTCTGGTTCTTTTACGTGCACAGTGTAAAGCACCGACACGAGACCTCGGTTTTAAAGTCCCATATGAGACTGTTAATTTTATGCGATCCCTAATTGTAGTTGGTTGTTGTTAGTTGTGGTTTCCATCGTCGTCGTCGTTGCTGCGGTTGTTAATATTCTGAAAGACTTAATTTTATTATGGTCAGACGGGGGATCGAACCTGCGACCCCTGGATTACCAGTCCAGCGTGTTACCACTGGACTACAGGTCCGTCTGTAATGTACAGCTTCTTTCATCAAAATTGACTCCATTCAAACTTTAATGCGTGATGGGTACACATCGGTAGCAAGTCTCAAATCACCAGCGACCTTTCGTCCCTCGCGTACAGTGTCTTCCGACTGGCAGACCTATATAAACTGAAAACACAAGTTGAAAATGTATACTTTTCTGTTCGTTGATATAGGTTATATATTGCAGGGAGTTTTGGGTTTCATGTGGCACATACAGATATATGTTGCATTTAATTATTTCGAATAAAATTAAAGCGACACTACATCAGTGAAAAAATGAAAATTTTACAGAATGTACTTTCCTATTTTAGTGTTTTTCCCTAAGAAGATTGGCCACAGAGACTAATAAATATACGACGTCTGTTGACATTACAAATGCATGTAAATATGGTCAACAGCCATGCGTAATACAGGGCGTGTAACAACTTTATGATACAGATTTACCATTATATCTCACAATGCATATTTATTACCATTTACATTTTCTTTAAACAACAATATCACACATTTAGTCATATATCAGAAGGCTATACAAATATATATTTCGTAATACATTTGAATTTTCAGGATCATCTATTTGGAATGCATTGCCTCACTCAGTTCAAAATGCTCCAACTATCCAACAGTTCAAAATTCTCTACTTAAGGTGGAACTATAACAATTCTAACTAATCGCGTACTTCTACTGTTATTATAAACGTGTAATGCCATTGCTATATTTATTAGAATCGGAAAATTGCTGTCTTTAAGTTGATTTCATACATATTTTGAAGATACCACTACAAGTCAAATCTGCACATTGTTAGATAGATGATCTATTATCATTAATTGTCTCATTCCCATTTTCTACTCTGCTAGCCAATTCCATATATCATCACATTCCATTACATATTAAATATAGTTTCTCTAATTTTCAGCTTTTACATTACTATATTATTCCAATGTGCAGTTCTCACTTATAGTGCTATCTTTTGATTGCATTTGATTGTATATATGTTGAGGGTCTCATGGTAGATTAACTTTTGTTAAATGAGTACTCTCGTTAAATAAAGTCTTTATTATTATTATTATTATTTAGTATAGACTCAAATAATAAATCAACGTCAATTCAGGAGTGCTGCTGCATGTCCGTTATATGAAATCCTACTTTCACGTTTGAGAGTGTTTATACCGCGTAAACACTATTTATTGATTGAAAGTTAATGTTCGAATTATTTCGGAAGAATTTGTAGTTGTATTGTTATTTATGTGTAAATATACAGTTTGTGTGCATTGTAATATCGCTTTAACCATGTGTGTGTGTTTTTACGTTTATTTATCGTCGCTACCGGTTGCCCATATGAGCGACGCCTCCTGAAGAGATTAGTCATTTTAGATTTTGGAGGATAGTGCATGATACAGACAGAGACCCATTCCAGAGTCTCATCTGGTTATGTTACGTGCACGGTGTAAAGCACCGACACGAGACCTCGGTTTAACGTCCCATCTGAAAGGCTGTTAATTTTATTAGGGTCAGACGGGGGATCGAACCTGCGATCCATGGATTACCATTCCAGCGTGTTACCACTGGACTACAGAACCGTCCGTGCTTTAACCATGCCTCACGACATAAATACATGCAGATTTGTAAATTTAGAACAAATATTATATGTCATACGCTTTCATCCGCGCCAACGAGAGTGATTTATATAAGTTGTTAAAACTTGCTTCGCAATCGTTGTAAAATAAATAAAGTTTAAAGAATGTTATAGCACATGAAAACAGCGTTTCTTTTGCTAAAGGCATATTTACACATATTGCACATGTTATATGTATAATTTGAATACATAATGTTTACACCAAGGGATGAAATTTGACTTATGTGTGTAATGGTTATGGGTTCATGCCCAAGTATAGATTGTTGTGTCCCATGCTTTGCTTAGAGGCTCAGTGGTTTAATACTGTCGGAATTTCATTTCAGGTTTGTTATATTATACTATGACTTTGGGAAGCGCATTGATCGGATAGCCAAATATGTATCACCATAGTGTACGTGGGGATCGGCTCACAGAGATTAAACAATCTACAAGTGTGTACAAAATTCATTCCCAAAGTAGACAGTTTGGCTGGTATATATTACGTGTGTAGCGGTTGTGGGTCCACCTCCTGTGCATAGATGTGGTTATTGTTGGGCTGGTATATATTACGCGTGTAGCGGTTGTGGGTCCACCTCCTGTGCATATATGTGGTTATTGTTGGGCTGGTATATATTACGTGTGTAGCGGTTGTGGGTCCACCTCCTGTGCATAGATGTGGTTATTGTTGGGCTGGTATATATTACGTGTGTAGCGGTTGTGGGTCCACCTCCTGTGCATAGATGTGGTTATTGTTGGGCTGGTATATATTACGTGTGTAGCGGTTGTGGGTCCACCTCCTGTGCATAGATGTGGTTATTGTTGGGCTGGTATATATTACGTGTGTAGCGGTTGTGGGTCCACCTCCTGTGCATAGATGTGGTTATTGTTGGGCTGGTATATATTACGTGTGTAGCGGTTGTGGGTCCACCTCCTGTGCATAGATGTGGTTATTGTTGGGCTGGTATATATTACGTGTGTAGCGGTTGTGGGTCCACCTCCTGTGCATATATTTGGTTATTACAACATATGTCGATCAATAATATTGTCATTTTTCTGAAATTGCATAGTAATATGAAACAATCCCTTAAATTGGGTATCCAACTCATTAGTGACTATTTCACTCCAAGTGCATGGAAAATCGAGAAAGTTGTCCCCCTTGTAAATTACCCGATAAGCAGATATCGATAGACAATCTCTGGCGTGTTTTCCATAGAGTTATATAGTAACTCGATATATAAATTGCAATAAAGTCATTATTTCATCATAGGACAATCTATTACCACATATACGAAGATAGATAATTTTCTGTACTTTCAAGACGTTGTTTTTATTTTAAATTACATAGTGATATGGAAGAGCCAATACATTGGGTAGCCAAATCCAAGGTATACAATTGGGCGTATGTCTAATGTGTGTCTGTTGGATTCGGGCTTATATCCAGGTATAGTCAGTGGTGTCACATTCCCTAATTAAGGCCCCAGGGGCCGTTCATCAAGGTCGAATGTCGACTTTTATTTCTGAAATTACATAGTGATATGGAAGAACCCATAAATTGGGAAGCCATCCCCAAGATAGAAGGTGTTGCGTATGTGTAGTGTGTGCCTATTTGACCCGGGCTCATACCCATGTATAGTTAGTTGTGTCGCAATCCATAAATAAGGCCCAGTGGGCTGGTGAATAATTGTCGGCTGTTTGTTTCATATATATATATTTACTGCAAATAGTGGCATTAGAGAAGCCCATATGTTGGGTATCCATCCCCAAGGTAGAAACTTATTGGTGTATGGGTTATGTTTGTATTGGCTGTAGGTCCCTGCCTATGGGTATTCACTGGTGTCACATTCCCTATTTAGGGACCCAGGGGCCGTTCATCAAGTTCAAATTTCGACTTTTATTTCTGAAATTACATAGTAATATGGAAGAGCCCTTATTTTGGGTATCCATCCCCAAGGTAGAAACTTATTGTTGTATGCATTATGTGTGTATTGGTTGTGGGTCCCTGACTATGGGTAGTCACTGGTGTCACATTCCTTATTTAAGACCCAGTGGGCTGGTGAATAAATGTCGGCTATTTGTTTCATATATATGTTAATGCAAATAGTGGCATTAGAGAAGCCCATATTTTGAGTATCCATCCCCAAGGTATAAACCTATCGGTGTATGTAGTTTGTGTGTATTGCTTGGGGGCCCACGCCTATATATATTCAGTGGCGTCACATTCCTTATTTAAGGCCCCAGATGTCATTCATCAATATCGAATTTCGGTTCTATTTCTGAATTAAGATAGTGATATTAAAGAGCCCTTAAATTGGGTATCCAATCCCAATGTAGAAAGTTGGGTTATGTGTATTATGTGCATAATGGATATGGGCTCACAACTATCCACAATCAGTGGTGTCACATTCCTTATTTATGGCTCAAAATGCCGTTAACCTTTACTGTGATGTTCTCAATTTATTTCTCTTATTGCTTGCTAGAGGGTACGCATTCACAAACGGATAACCGTGTTTTACTCTATTGCGTTTCCTTATTGATTGGGCAAAAGTGGTTATCGCTTTCACGGATGTAGTTTTGTACTGCTTGAAATATGTTTGCATTGGTACATTTTGCATGGGGTAGTCATGTGAGGTATAACAGTACATATTTTAATACAGATACATGACTTTTCAAGAGGTGTATGACTCATTGTTTTACGTACAATTACTTCTTAAAGCGACAAAACATTGCAAAAAAAGCCAAAAAAACAAAATCGACTTTTAATAATAAATAGCATTCGAATAATTCGAACACTAATTTTCAATCAATAAACACTGTTTTGCGGTCCACATACTAATGATAAAGTAGGATAACGGTCGATAATGTATGACTCCAACGAAGACACGTGGCTAATCTATGTACATCCCAATGAGAGACATTACTGGTTTTCTACGAAATCATGTGGTGCAAAGAAAACAACGATAAAAACAGAGGCAACCAATTAAGAGGACCAATATACTTTTAGGAGTATTCAGGGACAGTAACTGACTAATGTTTCTCATTGCAACACAAACACAAGGGCCGTGACAATCCGAGTGATTGTCCGATTAACGCAATGGTTAATTAATTATCCATGTTGATATTGCAGCACTACATATCAAAGCCGCCGGACACGTGTATCCAGAACAACATCGTCGACAGAGAGATGAAAGCCGGCCCAGCAACGGTATAGTAGAACATTAGGAACATTCCAACATCTCCAGTGAACGCTAGCACTGCAGATATAAGACACAAATCAATTTTAATCTCAGCGCTGTTGGGATTGGACAATGCAGACATTAGGAACATCCACATACCTCCAGTGAACGTTAGAACTGCAGATATAAGACACAAATCAATGTTAATCTCGGCGCTGTTGGGATTGGACAATGCAGACATTAGGAACATCCACATACCTCCAGTGAATGCTAGAACTGCAGATATAAGACACAAATCAATTTTAAACAGTTTACTTTACTAAATTAATGAACGAATGAACAAAACACAAATTAATTAATAAACTACAGTCTAAATAATATATTTAGCAAGGAAATTACGTGAACTCTATTCAAGGTATATAATTATGCTAAAGAATTTCCCAATATTATGTGACTGGCTTGATGTATTGAAGCTATACTGAGTCAAAAAAGAAACGATACCAAACTAAAAATGACGTAACACGGATAAAACCATAGAAAGGTTTAATATATTAGTACGTATCAGTACCGGGTATCTTATTGCAACGTCAGCCAACCATAAACACAGGTAAATAAACACCCGATAATCCTGGAACGCCGAATTTCCGATTTGCACGTGCTCCTCAACAAAGACAACTTCCTGCACATGTACAAATCGGAAAACCGGTTTATTGTACTGGTATTGCATTATCATCGAGGAAAAACACATTACATACCCATTGTTACCTCTAACAAAATGCCTAGGCTAAACCGCGATCAGAGAATGCCTGCCATTGGCATGATTGACGGCGGTTTACGTCAGCGTGACATCGCAAATCGACTCGGGGTTACGCGGATTACGATAACACGTCTACTTCGACGTTATCGAACACATGGATCGGTGGACGACCGTCCAAGATCTGGTCGACCACATGTGACGACGCGTGAACAGGATCGTCACATTCGGACGTCACATTTACGTGACCGGTTCCTACCTGCTACGCACACAGCTGCCGTTACTCCTGGGATGACCAACAATCGCATCAGTGCACAAACAGTCAGGAACCGGCTCGGTGAACGTGGCATTCGTGCCTATCGGCCATACGTTGGACCCATCCTGACACGACGTCACCGTGACGTACGGCGGGAATGGACGACGGAACGTGCTCGCTGGACTCGGTTACAGTGGAATTCGGTGATGTTTAGCGATGAATCGCGGTTCTGTTTGCGTCGAGCGGATGGCAGAGAGCGGGTATATCGCAGACGCGGTGAACGTTACGCCGACGCATGTGTACGTCAGGTCGATCTGTTCGGGGGCGGAAGCGTTATGGCGTGGGGCGGTATCACCTTCGGCAGTCGCACTGAACTGTTAGTGGTGGACGGGAACCTAAACGCCCAGCGGTACTGTGATGAGATCCTTGCGCCAGTTGTTGTGCTGTTCTTTAACGCCAACAGAAACGCCAGGTGTCATACTGCTCGGATTTCCACCACATTATTGGAGCAGAACAATATTGAAACCCTGCCGTGGCCTGCTTTGTCACCAGACTTGTCACCCATAGAACATTTGTGGGATACGTTAGACCGCCGCGTCAGACGACGTCAGCCGGTAACGTTAAACCAATTGAGGGATGTTTTGCGTCAGGAGTGGACAAATATTGACCAGCAAGAGATTCAGACACTCTTCCGTTCGATGCGACGGCGGTGCATTGCAGTGAGAGACGCAAATGGTGCCCATACTCGGTATTGACGTCTGTGTGAAAACTCCATTAGACCACTGTCCGACGAATTACGTCATCACGCAGCAGAAAGTTTCGGAGGCTCATTATGCTTTATGTGCTCCTCTTTCAAACATGTTGGACTATCATCTTATGAATTTTCAAAGAATTTTCTTAATAAATGTTGAAATTATAGACACATAAACACCAGGTATCGTTTCTTTTTTGACTCAGTATATATATATGCTCATGCTATATATTATACAAATAAAACATGCATACATCGACGCTTGTAACTCATTCGTGTATTTAAATTTCCATTGATCGAACGTCAGTAAAAATCAATAAATCAAATCAATTTAATTCAATACCCATTCACTTCATAATATAAATGTAAATACGCATCAACAGTGTTTATTACTGTGACAGTATCTATCGATTAAGATGGCCGTTCTTGTATACCTATATATTTAGAATAATGTACGCTTAGGAATATGGACTTTTAACGTAGTACTCGGATATCGCATGTGACAGGGATCAACAGTGAGTGTGTGTTTTTACGTTTATTTATCGTCGCTACCGGTTGCCCATATGAGCGACGCCTCCTGAAGACACACACAACAAACTCGTGCATATTGCTGTAAAGCGGGTGTTATATGCGTATGCTGTAAGTAGTATTGCATGTTACCTGCGGGACACACTAGTTACAATATGTAGCGGTCATATATTCCGGAATTGCTGTACGGAAACCGAGTTTGCAGTGACGTAGGCATCATGGTGTGGCACGGTACAGAACATGTGTGTTTGCTATGGATCGTTCTGCTGCGATGGACTGACGTCACGTATTCGGCTGTACGTAATGTATTCTTAACATACCGACGTCATATATACAAATACATAGCACTTATATAGCGCAAGAATTAAATAGCACTTATATAGCGCAAGAATTAAAAAAATATTCTATTGCGCTTCACAATTACAGATGCAATTTTAAACATTTACACATGATAATATATGGAAATATAAATAAATATGTATACATATTTATTTATATTTCCATATATTATTGTCATGTGTATAATAGTATATAATATATTGTCCTATCCTATATATATATAACTAGGATTCTAGTAATTGGTTAAGAACTATTATATCATAATATCTACACCATTACAGTATATAAGTGAGTAGCGAGTAAAGTGGCAATATAAACCATAGACGCAAACACCGCGGCAAGAATGACAACCGTAATGTGGCCAGTACAGTGATTGGGCGGTACAGTGATCCGTCCATCACAACACGACAGAGCTCGAACCCATGAGAATGACCATACCACACTTCACTCGTCAATCCACTACTTATAAAGTCGATCTTTGATCTTATTGAACACGATTATCATCATTGTATTTAAACTGTTTTATATCATAACATATGTTATTTTTGTACCAAGAGCAAACACTTATCGTTCATAAAACGGATAAGAATCAATCAATGTGAGAGACGTTTTATAACCTCGGGGCTGGCATGTGTTCTTAACAATGTCACCTCTATGCCAACGTATATATTACAAGGATACCGTAGTAGGGGATGTTTGTGTTTGTATATAAAATGTTGTACTGTGTTGAATGGGCATGCCACAGACGGATCTGTAGTGGTTAACATGTTGGACTGGTTATCCAGGGATCGCAGGTTCGATCCCCCGTCTGACACTAATAAAAATTAACAGTCTTTCAGATGGGACGTTAAACCGAGGTCTCGTGTCGGTGCTTTACACCGTACAAATAAAAGAACCAGAGGAGGCTCTGGAATGGGTCTCTGTCTGTATCATTGCCCTATCCTCCAAAAATATAAAATGACTAATCTCTTCAGGAGGCGTCGCTCATATGGACAACCGGTAGCGACGATACATAAACGTAAAACACACAATGTGTGCATATAAAGTGTTGTTTTGAATGGGCATGTCTCTCGGACATTTTACATATGATTTAAACTAAATAATATAAATAAATAATGGACCATTCACCAAGTGTTTATCCCCAGGAAATCGACTGATATATTATTCACTGTATTTATGCACTAACACAGAAGGCTTGGCAGATATAATAAACTGTTCTAAATTAGTGTGTGTTTTACGTTTATTTATCGTCGCTACCGGTTGCCCATATGAGCGACGCCTCCTGAAGAGATTAGTCATTTTAGATTTTTGGAGGATAGTGCAATGATACAGAGAGAGACACATTCCAGAGTCTCATCTGGTTCTTTTACGTGCTCGGTGTAAAGCACCGATACGAGACCTCGGTTTAACGTCCCATCTGAAAGACTGTTAATTTTATTAGGGTCAGACGGGGGATCGATCCTGCGATCCCTGGATTACCAGTCCAGCGTGTTACCACTGTACTATATATCCGTCTGTCGTTCTAAATTAAAGTATTTATGACGCTTATGTATAAAGTGAAAGTAAAGTAGTGTTTCTTTACCCCTATTTAAAGGGCCATCCATTTCTGACTGTGAGCCATTGAGACACCTCTTTTTATGAACATCAGTACTTCCCGAATCCTATGCTTGTATGCCAGGCGCCAGGCTGGTCGGCAATCGGTAACAATTATTTAACTAGCTGACGGTTCATCAACCGGCCATATCAGAACGAACCCCTGACGAGATTTGATCCTTCGACCTCCCGCTCCTTAGACGGACGCCTTAACCACTAGGCCACGGAGAGGGTAAACATCTGAATAGTTATAAAAGGTTGTAAAATCTTTCTCAAATCTCAAGCTCAGTCTAAAGCTTCTGATTGGTTGAGATGAGTGTAATTCTCAGAATCAACCAATCAAATCACTTAAGTTTTATAACCTCGGGGCCGGTATTCGCAAGACCTAATAATAAATATTCTATTAACTTTAAAGGCACCCGTTGTGAGTTCATTGCCGACAGAAATTTACGTCGGGGATTTAGAGTCTGGATCACGATTACTTTACACGTACACCATACAAGACCCCGACGGCAATACGTTTACTTGTGTGAACACAATTACTGCCGAGCTTGCGGGTTCAGATGTCGCGGGTACCTATGATGAATTTGAACTACAGCTAAACGCAGGAAGTAAGTAAGAACCTAACGTCATGCTATTGCGGGAAGTAAGTAAGAACCTAACGCCATGCTATTGCGGGAAGTAAGTAAGAACCTAACGCCATGTTATTGTGGGAAGTAAGCAAGAACCTAGCGCTATGCTATTGTGGGAAGTAAGTAAGATCCTAACGCAATGCTATTGCGGGAAGTAAGTAAGAACCTAACGTCATGCTATTGCGGGAAGTAAGTAAGAACCTAACGTCATACTATTGCGGGAAGTAAGTAAGAACCTAACGCCATGCTATTGGGGGAAGTAAGTAAGAACCTAACGTCATGCTAATGTGGGAAGTAAGTAAGAACCTAACGTCATGCTATTGTGGGAAGTAAGTAAGAACCTAACGCCATGCTATTGTGGGAAGTAAGTAAGAACCTAGCGCTATGCTATTGTGGGAAGTAAGTAAGAACCTAACGCCATGCTATTGTGGGAAGTAAGTAAGAACCTAACGCCATGCTATTGCGGGAAGTAAGTAAGAACCTAACGCCATGCTATTGTGGGAAGTAAGTAAGAACCTAGCGCTATGCTATTGTGGGAAGTAAGTAAGAACCTAACGCCATGCTATTGTGGGAAGTAAGTAAGAACCTAGCGCTATGCTATTGCGGGAAGTAAGTAAGAACCTAACGCTATGCTATTGTGGGAAGTAAGTAAGAACCTAACGCTATGCTATTGCGGGAAGTAAGTAAGAACCTAACGCCATGCTATTGTGGGAAGTAAGTAAGAACCTAACGTCATGCTATTGCGGGAAGTAAGTAAGAACCTAACGCCATGCTATTGCGGGAAGTAAGTAAGAACCTAACGCCATGCTATTGTGGGAAGTAAGTAAGAACCTAACGCCATGCTATTGTGGGAAGTAAGTAAGTAAGAACCTAACGCTATGCTATTGTGGGAAGTAAGTAAGAACCTAACGCTATGCTATTGTGGGAAGTAAGTAAGAACCTAGCGCCATGCTATTGTGGGAAGTAAGTAAGAACCTAACGCCATGCTATTGTGGGAAGTAAGTAAGTAAGAACCTAACGCCATGCTATTGTGGGAAGTAAGTAAGTAAGAACCTAACGCCATGCTATTGTGGGAAGTAAGTAAGTAAGAACCTAACGCCATGCTATTGTGGGAAGTAAGTAAGTAAGACCTAACGCCATGCTATTGTGGGAAGTAAGTAAGAACCTAACGCTATGCTATGTGGGAAGTAGTAGAACCTAACGCATGCTATTGTGGGAAGTAAGTAAGAACCTAGCGCCATGCTATTGTGGGAAGTAAGTAAGAACCTAACGCTATGCTATTGTGGGAAGTAAGTAAGAACCTAGCGCCATGCTATTGTGGGAAGTAAGTAAGAACCTAACGCCATGCTATTGTGGGAAGTAAGTAAGAACCTAACGCCATGCTATTGTGGGAAGTAAGTAAGTAAGAACCTAACGCCATGCTATTGTGGGAAGTAAGTAAGTAAACCTACGCTATGCTATTGTGGGAAGTAAGTAAGAACCTAACGCCATGCTATTGTGGGAAGTAAGTAAGAACCTAACGCCATGCTATTGTGGGAAGTAAGTAAGTAAGAACCTAACGCCATGCTATTGTGGGAAGTAAGTAAGTAAGAACCTAACGCCATGCTATTGTGGGAAGTAAGTAAGAACCTAACGCCATGCTATTGTGGGAAGTAAGTAAGTGAACCTAACGCCATGCTATTGTGGGAAGTAAGTAAGTAAGAACCTAACGCCATGCTATTGTGGGAAGTAAGTAAGTAAGAACCTAACGCCATGCTATTGTGGGAAGTAAGTAAGAACCTAGCGCTATGCTATTGTGGGAAGTAAGTAAGAACCTAACGCTATGCTATTGTGGGAAGTAAGTAAGAACCTAACGCTATGCTATTGTGGGAAGTAAGTAAGAACCTAACGCTATGCTATTGTGGGAAGTAAGTAAGAACCTAGCGCCATGCTATTGTGGGAAGTAAGTAAGAACCTAGCGCTATGCTATTGCGGGAAGTAAGTAAGAACCTAACGCCATGCTATTGTGGGAAGTAAGTAAGTAAGAACCTAACGTCATGCTATTGCGGGAAGTAAGTAAGAACCTAACGCCATGCTATTGTGGGAAGTAAGTAAGAACCTAACGCCATGCTATTGCGGGAAGTAAGTAAGAACCTAACGCCATGCTATTGCGGGAAGTAAGTAAGAACCTAACGCCATGCTATTGTGGGAAGTAAGTAAGAACCTAACGCCATGCTATTGCGGGAAGTAAGTAAGAACCTAACGCCATATTATTGCGGGAAGTAAGTAAGAACCTAACACCATGCTATTGCGGGAAGAAAGTAAGAACCTGACGCTATGCTATTGCGGGAAGTAAGTAAGTAAGAACCTAACGCCATGCTATTGTGGGAAGTAAGTAAGAACCTAGCGTATGCTATTGTGGGAAGTAAGTAAGAACCTAGCGCTATGCTATTGCGGGAAGTAAGTAAGAACCTAACGCCATGCTATTGTGGGAAGTAAGTAAGTAAGAACCTAACGCTATGCTATTGTGGGAAGTAAGTAAGAACCTAACGCTATGCTATTGTGGGAAGTAAGTAAGAACCTAGCGCTATGCTATTGTGGGAAGTAAGTAAGAACCTAACGCCATGCTATTGTGGGAAGTAAGTAAGAACCTAACGCCATGCTATTGTGGGAAGTAAGTAAGAACCTAACGCCATGCTATTGTGGGAGTAAGTAAGTAAGAACCTAACGCCATGCTATTGTGGGAAGTAAGTAAGAACTAACGCCATGCTATTGTGGGAAGTAAGTAAGTAAACCTAACGCCATGCTATTGTGGGAAGTAAGTAAGAACCTAGCGCTATGCTATTGTGGGAAGTAAGTAAGAACCTAACGCCATGCTATTGTGGGAAGTAAGTAAGAACCTAACGCCATGCTATTGTGGGAAGTAAGTAAGAACCTAGCGCTATGCTATTGTGGGAAGTAAGTAAGAACCTAACGCCATGCTATTGTGGGAAGTAAGTAAGTAACCTAACGCCATGCTATTGTGGGAAAGTAAGTAAGAACCTAACGCCATGCTATTGTGGGAAGTAAGTAAGAACCTAACGCCATGCTATTGTGGGAAGTAAGTAAGAACCTAACGCCATGCTATTGTGGGAAGTAAGTAAGTAAGAACCTAACGCTATGCTATTGTGGGAAGTAAGTAAGACCTAACGCCATGCTATTGTGGGAAGTAAGTAAGAACCTAACGCCATGCTATTGTGGGAAGTAAGTAAGAACCTAACGCCATGCTATTGTGGGAAGTAAGTAAGAACCTAACGCCATGCTATTGGGGAAGTAAGTAAGAACCTAACGCCATGCTATTGTGGGAAGTAAGTAAGTAAGAACCTAACGCCATGCTATTGTGGGAAGTAAGTAAGAACCTAACGCCATGCTATTGTGGGAAGTAAGTAAGAACCTAGCGCTATGCTATTGCGGGAAGTAAGTAAGAACCTAACGCCATGCTATTGTGGGAAGTAAGTAAGAACCTAGCGCTATGCTATTGCGGGAAGTAAGTAAGAACCTAGCGCTATGCTATTGCGGGAAGTAAGTAAGAACCTATTGCCATGCTATTGTGGGAAGTAAGTAAGTAATAACCTAACGCCATGCTATTGTGGGAAGTAAGTAAGTAAGAGCCTAACGCCATGCTATTGTGGGAAGTAAGTAAGTAAAACCTAACGCCATGCTATTGTGGGAAGTAAGTAAGTAAGAGCCTAACGCCATGCTATTGTGGGAAGTAAGTAAGTAAGAACCTAACGCTATGCTATTGTGGGAAGTAAGTAAGAACCTAGCGCTATGCTATTGTGGGAAGTAAGTAAGAACCTAGCGCCATGCTATTGTGGGAAGTAAGTAAGAACCTATTGCCATGCTATTGTGGGAAGTAAGTAAGTAATAACCTAACGCCATGCTATTGTGGGAAGTAAGTAAGTAAGAGCCTAACGCCATGCTATTGCGGGAAGTAAGTAAGTAAGAACCTAACGCCATGCTATTGTGGGAAGTAAGTAAGTAAGAGCCTAACGCCATGCTATTGTGGGAAGTAAGTAAGTAAGAACCTAACGCTATGCTATTGTGGGAAGTAAGTAAGAACCTAGCGCTATGCTATTGTGGGAAGTAAGTAAGAGCCTAACGCCATGCTATTGTGGGAAGTAAGTAAGTAAGAACCTAACGCCATGCTATTGTGGGAAGTAAGTAAGTAAGAACATAACGCCATGCTATTGTGGGAAGTAAGTAAGTAAGAACCTAACGTCATGCTATTGCGGGAAGTAAGTAAGATCCTAACGCCATGTTATTGTGGGAAGTAAGTAAGAACCTAACGCCATGCTATTGTGGGAAGTAAGTAAGAACCTAGCGCTATGCTATTGCGGGAAGTAAGTAAGAACCTAGCGCTATGCTATTGTGGGAAGTAAGTAAGAACCTAACGCCATGCTATTGTGGGAAGTAAGTAAGTAAGAACCTAGCGCTATGCTATTGTGGGAAGTAAGTAAGATCCTAACGCCATGTTATTGTGGGAAGTAAGTAAGATCCTAACGCCATGCTATTGCGGGAAGTAAGTAAGAACCTAACGCCATGCTATTGCGGGAAGTAAGTAAGAACCTAGCGCTATGCTATTGTGGGAAGTAAGTAAGTAAGAACCTAACGCCATGCTATTGTGGGAAGTAAGTAAGACCCTAGCGCTATGCTATTGTGGGAAGTAAGTAAGAACCTAGCACTATGCTATTGCGGGAAGTAAGTAAGAACCTAACGCCATGCTATTGTGGGAAGTAAGTAAGTAAGAACCTAACGCTATGCTATTGTGGGAAGTAAGTAAGAACCTAGCGCTATGCTATTGTGGGAAGTAAGTAAGAACCTAGCGCTATGCTATTGCGGGAAGTAAGTAAGAACCTAACGCCATGCTATTGTGGGAAGTAAGTAAGTAAGAACCTAACGTCATGCTATTGCGGGAAGTAAGTAAGAACCTAACGCCATGCTATTGTGGGAAGTAAGTAAGAACCTAACGCCATGCTATTGCGGGAAGTAAGTAAGAACCTAACGCCATGCTATTGCGGGAAGTAAGTAAGAACCTAACGCCATGCTATTGTGGGAAGTAAGTAAGAACCTAACGCCATGCTATTGCGGGAAGTAAGTAAGAACCTAACGCCATATTATTGCGGGAAGTAAGTAAGAACCTAACACCATGCTATTGCGGGAAGAAAGTAAGAACCTGACGCTATGCTATTGCGGGAAGTAAGTAAGAACCTAACGCTATGCTATTGCGGGAAGTAAGTAAGAACCTAACGTCATGCTATTGCGGGAAGTAAGTAAGAACCTAACATCATGCTATTGCGGGAAGTAAATAAGAACCTAACGCCATGCTATTGCGGGAAGTAAATAAGAACCTAACGCCATACTATTGTGGGAAGTAAGTAAGAACCTAACGCCATGCTATTGTGGGAAGTAAGTAAGTAAGAACCTAGCGCTATGCTATTGTGGGAAGTAAGTAAGAACCTAACGCTATGCTATTGTGGGAAGTAAGTAAGAACCTAGCGCCATGCTATTGTGGGAAGTAAGTAAGAACCTAACGCTATGCTATTGTGGGAAGTAAGTAAGAACCTAGCGCTATGCTATTGTGGGAAGTAAGTAAGAACCTAGCGCTATGCTATTGTGGGAAGTAAGTAAGTAAGAACCTAACGCCATGCTATTGTGGGAAGTAAGTAAGACCCTAGCGCTATGCTATTGTGGGAAGTAAGTAAGAACCTAGCGCTATGCTATTGCGGGAAGTAAGTAAGAACCTAACGCCATGCTATTGTGGGAAGTAAGTAAGTAAGAACCTAACGCTATGCTATTGTGGGAAGTAAGTAAGAACCTAGCGCTATGCTATTGTGGGAAGTAAGTAAGAACCTAGCGCTATGCTATTGCGGGAAGTAAGTAAGAACCTAACGCCATGCTATTGTGGGAAGTAAGTAAGTAAGAACCTAACGCCATGCTATTGTGGGAAGTAAGTAAGTAAAGCCTAACGCCATGCTATTGTGGGAAGTAAGTAAGTAAGAACCTAACGCCATGCTATTGTGGGAAGTAAGTAAGTAAGAACCTAACGCTATGCTATTGTGGGAAGTAAGTAAGAACCTAGCGCTATGCTATTGTGGGAAGTAAGTAAGAACCTAGCGCCATGCTATTGTGGGAAGTAAGTAAGAACCTAACGCCATGCTATTGTGGGAAGTAAGTAAGTAAGAACCTAACGCCATGCTATTGTGGGAAGTAAGTAAGTAAGACCTAACGCCATGCTATTGTGGGAAGTAAGTAAGTAAGAACCTAACGCCATGCTATTGTGGGAAGTAAGTAAGTAAGAACCTAACGCCATGCTATTGTGGGAAGTAAGTAAGTAAGAGCCTAACGCCATGCTATTGTGGGAAGTAAGTAAGTAAGAACCTAACGCCATGCTATTGTGGGAAGTAAGTAAGTAAGACCTAACGCCATGCTATTGTGGGAAGTAAGTAAGTAAAACCTAACGCCATGCTATTGTGGGAAGTAAGTAAGAACCTAACGCCATGCTATTGTGGGAAGTAAGTAAGTAAGAACCTAACGCCATGCTATTGTGGGAAGTAAGTAAGAACCTAACGCTATGCTATTGTGGGAAGTAAGTAAGAACCTAGCGCATGCTATTGTGGGAAGTAAGTAAGAACCTAACGCCATGCTATTGGGGGTAAGTAAGTAAGAACCTAACGCCATGCTATTGTGGGAAGTAAGTAAGTAAACCTAACGCCATGCTATTGTGGGAAGTAAGTAAGAAGACCTAACGCCATGCTATTGTGGGAAAGTAAGTAAGAACCTAACGCTATGCTATTGTGGGAAGTAAGTAAGAACCTAGCGCTATGCTATTGTGGGAAGTAAGTAAGAACCTAGCGCCATGCTATTGTGGGAAGTAAGTAAGAACCTAACGCCATGCTATTGTGGGAAGTAAGTAAGTAAGAACCTAACGCCATGCTATTGTGGGAAGTAAGTAAGAACCTAACGCCATGCTATTGTGGGAAGTAAGTAAGAACCTAACGCCATGCTATTGTGGGAAGTAAGTAAGAACCTAACGCCATGCTATTGTGGGAAGTAAGTAAGTAAGAACCTAACGCTATGCTATTGTGGGAAGTAAGTAAGAACCTAGCGCTATGCTATTGTGGGAAGTAAGTAAGAACCTAACGCCATGCTATTGTGGGAAGTAAGTAAGTAAGAACCTAACGCCATGCTATTGTGGGAAGTAAGTAAGTAAGAGCCTAACGCCATGCTATTGTGGGAAGTAAGTAAGTAAAACCTAACGCCATGCTATTGTGGGAAGTAAGTAAGTAAGAGCCTAACGCCATGCTATTGTGGGAAGTAAGTAAGTAAGAACCTAACGCTATGCTATTGTGGGAAGTAAGTAAGAACCTAGCGCTATGCTATTGTGGGAAGTAAGTAAGAACCTAACGCCATGCTATTGTGGGAAGTAAGTAAGTAAGAACCTAACGCCATGCTATTGTGGGAAGTAAGTAAGTAAAACCTAACGCCATGCTATTGTGGGAAGTAAGTAAGTAAGAACCTAACGCCATGCTATTGCGGGAAGTAAGTAAGAACCTAACGCCATGTTATTGTGGGAAGTAAGTAAGAACCTAACGCCATGCTATTGTGGGAAGTAAGTAAGAAACCTAGCGCTATGCTATTGGGGAAGTAAGTAGAACCTAACGCTATGCTATTGTGGGAAGTAAGTAAGAACCTAACGCCATGCTATTGTGGGAAGTAAGTAA
>CM026396.1:4157194-4174945 GCA_014843695.1 Archivesica marissinica
GGGTATCGTAATGACAAACTTCTAATGGAATCCCACTGGGGGTATTGTAATGACAAACTATCCTGGAATCCCACTGGGGGTATCGTAATGTCAAACTTCTAATAGAATCCCACTAGGGGTATTGTAATGACAAACTATCCTGGAATCCCACTGGGGTATTGTAATGACAACTATTCCTGGAATCCACTTGGGGGTATCGTAATGACAACTATCCTGAAATCCCACTGGGGGTATCGTAATGACAAACTTCTAATGGAATCCCACTGGGGTATCGTAATGTCAAACTATCCTGGAATCCCACTGGAGGTATCGTAATGACAAACTATCCTGAAATCCCACTGGGGGTATCGTAATGACAAACTTCTAATGGAATCCCACTGGGGGTATCGTAATGACAAACTTCTAATGGAATCCCACTGGGGGTACGTAATGACACAACTTCTAATAATCCCACTGGGGGTATCTAATGACAAACTTCTAATGGAATCCCACTGGGAGTATCGTAATGACAAACTATCCTGGAATCCCACTGGGGGTATCGTAATGACAAACTATCCTGGAATCCCACCGGAGGTATCGTAATGACAAACTATCCTGAATCCCACTGGGGGAATCGTAATGACAAACTATCATGGAATCCCACTGGGGTATCGTAATGACAAACTAACATGGAATCCCACTGGGGGTATCATAATGACAAACTATCCTGGAATCCCACTGGAGGTATCGTAATGACAAACTATTCTGGAATCCCACTGGGGGAATCGTAATGACAAACTATCCTGGAATCCCACTGGTGGTATCGTAATGACAAACTATCCTGGAATCCTACTGGGGTATCGTAATGACAAACTTCTAATGGAATCCCACTGGGTGTATCGTAATGACAAACTATCCTGGAATCCCACTGGGGGTATCGTAATGACAAACTATCCTGGAATCCCACTGGGGGTATCGTAATGTCAAACTTCTAATGGAATCCCACTGGGGGTATCGTAATTACAAACTATCGTGGAATCCCACTGGGGGTATCGTAATGTCAAACTTCTAATGGAATCCCACTGGGGGTATCGTAATGACAAACTTCTAATGGAATCCCACTGGGGGTATCGTAATGACAAACTATCCTGGAATCCCACTGGGGGTATCGTAATGACAAACTATCCTGGAATCCCACTGGGGGTATCGTAATGACAAACTATCATGAAATCCCACTGGAGGTATCGTAATGACAAACTATCCTGGAATCCCACTGGGGGTATCGTAATGACAAACTTCTAATGGAATCCCACTAGGGGTATCGTAATGACAAACTATCCTGGAATCCCACTGGGGGTATCGTAATGACAAACTTCTAATGGAATCCCACTGGGGGTATCGTAATGACAAACTATCATGGAATCCCACTGGGGGTATCGTAATGACAAACTTCTAATGGAATCCCACTGGGGGTATCGTAATGACAAACTATCATGGAATCCCACTGGGGGTATCGTAATGACAAACTTCTAATGGAATCCCACTGGGGGTATCGTAATGACAAACTATCATGGAATCCCACTGGGGGTATCGTAATGACAAACTTCTAATGGAATCCCACTGGGGGTATCGTAATGACAAACTTCTAATGGAATCCCACTGGGGGTATCGTAATGACAAACTTCAATGGAATCCCACTGGGGGTATCGTAATGACAATCTTCTAATGGAATCCCACTGGGAGTATCGTAATGACAAACTATCCTGGAATCCCACTGGGGGTATCGTAATGACAAACTATCCTGGAATCCCACCAGGGGTATCGTAATGACAAACTATCCTGAAATCCCACTTGGGGTATCGTAATGACAAACTTCTAATGGAATCCCACTGGGGGTATCGTAATGACAAACTTCTAATGGAATCCCACTGGGGGTATCGTAATGACAAACTTATAATGGAATCCCACTGGGGGTATCGTAATGACAAACTTATAATGGAATCCCACTGGGGGTATCGTAATGACAAATTTCTAATGGAATCCCACTGGAGGTATCGTAATGACAATCTTCTAATGGAATCCCACTGGGGGTATCGTAATGACAAACTTCTAATGGAATCCCACTGGAAGTATCGTAATGACAAACTATCCTGGAATCCCACTGTGGGTATCGTAATGACAAACTATCCTGGAATCCCACTGGGGGTATCGTAATGACAAACTTCATGGAATCCCACTGGGGGTATCGTAATGACAAACTATCCTGGAATCCCACTGGGGGTATCGTAATGACAAACTTCTAATGGAATCCCACTGGGGGTATCGTAATGACAAACTATCCTGGAATCCCACTGGGGGTATCGTATGGAATCCCACTGGGGGTATCGTAATGACAAACTTCATGGAATCCCACTGAGTATCATAATGTCAAACTATCCTGGAATCCCACTGGGGGTATCGTAATGACAAACTATCCTGGAATCCCACTGGGGGTATCGTAATGACAAACTATCCTGGAATCCCACTGGGGGTATCGTAATGACAAACTTCTAATGGAATCCCACTGGGGGTATCATAATGACAAACTATCCTGGAATCCCACTGAGGGTATCGTAATGACAAACTATCCTGGAATCCCACTGGAGGTATTGTAATGACAAACTATCCTGGAATCCCACTGGGGTATCGTAATGACAAACTATCCTGGAATCCCACTGGAGGTATTGTAATGACAAACTATCCTGGAATCCCACTGGGGGAATCGTAATGACAAACTATCCTGGAATCCCACTGGGGGTATCGTAATGTCAAACTATCCTGGAATCCCACTGGGGGTATCGTAATGACAAACTATCCTGGAATCCCACTGGTGGTATCGTAATGACAAACTATCCTGGAATCCTACTGGGGGTATCGTAATGACAAACTTCTAATGGAATCCCACTGGGGGTATCGTAATGTCAAACTTCTAATGGAATCCCACTGGGGGTATCGTAATGACAAACTATCCTGGAATCCCACTGGGGGTATCGTAATGTCAAACTTCTAATGGAATCCCACTGGCGGTATCGTAATGACAAACTATCCTGGAATCCCACTGGGGGTATCGTAATGACAAACTTCTAATGGAATCCCACTGGCGGTATCGTAATGTCAAACTTCTAATGGAATCCCACTGGAGGTATCGTAATGACAAAGTATCCTGGAATCCCACTGGGGTATCGTAATGACAAACTATCCTGGAATCCCACTGGGGGTATCGTAATGACAAACTATCCTGGAATCCCACTGGGGGTATCGTAATGACAAACTATCCTGGAATCCCACTGGAGGTATCGTAATGACAAACTATCCTGGAATCCCACTGGGGGTATCGTAATGACAAACTATCCTGGAATCCCACTGGGGGTATCGTAATGACAAACTATCCTGGAATCCCACTGGAGGTATCGTAATGACAAACTATCCTGGAATCCCACTGGGGGAATCGTAATGACAAACTATCCTGGAATCCCACTGGGGGTATCGTAATGTCAAACTATCCTGGAATCCCACTGGGGGTATCGTAATGACAAACTATCCTGGAATCCCACTGGGGTATCGTAATGACAAACTTCATGGAATCCCACTGGGGGTATCGTAATGACAAACTATCCTGGAATCCCACTGGGGGTATCGTAATGTCAAACTTCTAATAGAATCCCACTAGGGGTATTGTAATGACAAACTATCCTGGAATCCCACTGGGGGTATCGTAATGACAAACTATCCTGGAATCCCACTGGTAGTATCATAATGACAAACTATCCTGGAATCCCACTGGGGGTATCGTAATGACAAACTATCCTGGAATCCCACTGGGGGTATCGTAATGACAAACTATCCTGGAATCCCACTGGGCATATCGTAATGTCAAACTTCTAATGAATCCCACTGGCATATCGTAATGCAAACTATCCTGGAATCCCACTGGGGGTATCGTAATGACAAACTTCTAATGGAATCCCACTTGGGGTATCGTAATGACAAACTATCCTGGAATCCCACTGGGGGTATCGTAATGACAAACTATCCTGGAATCCCACCGGGGGTATCGTAATGACAAACTATCCTGAAATCCCACTGGGGGTATCGTAATGACAAACTTCTAATGGAATCCCACTGGGGTATCGTAATGACAAACTTCTAATGGAATCCCACTGGGGGTATCGTAATGACAAACTATCCTGGAATCCCACTGGGGGTATCGTAATGACAAACTATCCTGGAATCCCACGTATCTAATGACAAACTATCCTGGAATCCCACTGGGTATCGTAATGACAAACTCAATGGAATCCCACTGGGGGTATCGTAATGACAAACTATCCTGGAATCCCACTGGGGGAATCGTAATGACAAACTTCTAATGGAATCCCACTGGGGGTATCGTAATGACAAACTATCCTGGAATCCCACTGGGGGTATCGTAATGACAAACTTCTAATGGAATCCCACTGGGGTATCGTAATGACAAACTATCCTGGAATCCCACTGGGGGTATCGTAATGACAAACTTCTAATGGAATCCCACTGGGGGTATCGTAATGACAAACTTCTAATGGAATCCCACTGGGGGTATCGTAATGACAAACTTCTAATGGAATCCCACTGGGGGTATCGTAATGACAAACTTCTAATGGAATCCCACTGGAAGTATCGTAATGACAAAGTATCCTGGAATCCCACTGGGGGTATCGTAATGACAAACTATCCTGGAATCCCACCGGGGGTATCGTAATGACAAACTATCCTGAAATCCCACTGGGGGTATCGTAATGACAAACTTCTAATGGAATCCCACTGGGGGTATCGTAATGACAAACTTCTAATGGAATCCCACTGGGGTATCGTAATGACAAACTTCTAATGGAATCCCACTGGGGGTATCGTAATGACAAACTTCTAATGGAATCCCACTGGGAGTATCGTAATGACAAAGTATCCTGGAATCCCACTGGGGATATCGTAATGACAAACTATCCTGGAATCCCACCGGGGGTATCGTAATGACAAACTATCCTGAAATCCCACTGGGGGTATCGTAATGACAAACTTCTAATGGAATCCCACTGGGGGTATCGTAATGACAAACTTATAATGGAATCCCACTGGGGGTTTCATAATGTCAAACTATCCTGGAATCCCACTGGGGGTATCGTAATGTCAAACTTCTAATGGAATCCCACTGGGGGTATCGTAATGACAAACTTATAATGGAATCCCACTGCGGGTATCGTAATGACAAACTTATAATGGAATCCTACTGGGGGTATCGTAATGACAAACTATCGTGGAATCCCACTGGGGGTATCGTAATGACAAATTTCTAATGGAATCCCACTGGAGGTATCGTAATGACAATCTTCTAATGGAATCCCACTGGGGGTATCGTAATGACAAACTTCTAATGGGATCCCACTGGAAGTATCGTAATGACAAACTATCCTGGAATCCCGGGGTATCGTAATGACAAACTATCCTGGAATCCCACTGGGGGTATCGTAATGTCAAACTTCTAATGGAATCCCACTGGGGGTATCGTAATGACAAACTATCCTGGAATCCCACTGGGGGTATCATAATGTCAAACCTCTAATGGAATCCCACTGGGGGTATCGTAATGACAAACTATCCTGGAATCCCACTGGGGGTATCGTAATGACAAACTTCTAATGGAATCCCACTGGGGGTATCAAAACAAACACCAACCCCACAAAACAAACCAAAACCCACACAAAACAAACACCAACCCACAGTAATGACAAACTATCCTGGAATCCCACTGGGGGTATCGTAATGACAAACTTCAATGGAATCCCACTGGGGGTATCGTAATGACAAACTTCTAATGGAATCCCACTGGAGGTATCGTAATGACAAACTTCTAATGGAATCCCACTGCTGGTATCGTAATGACAAACTTCAATGGAATCCCACTGGGGGTATCGTAATGACAAACTATCATGGAATCCCACTGGGGGTATCATAATGACAAACTATCCTGGAATCCCACTGGGGGTATCGTAATGACAAACTATCCTGGAATCCCACTGGGGGTATCGTAATGTCAAACTTCTAATGGAATCCCACTGGGGGTATCATAATGACAAACTTATAATGGAATCCCACTGCGGGTATCGTAATGACAAACTTATAATGGAATCCTACTGGGGGTATCGTATTGACAAACTATCTGGAATCCCACTGGGGGTATCATAATGTCAAACTCTAATGGAATCCCACTGGGGGTATCGTAATGACAAACTATCCTGGAATCCCACTGGGGTATCATAATGACAAACCTCTAATGGAATCCCACTGGGGGTATCATAATGACAAACTATCCTGGAATCCCACTGGGGTATCGTAATGACAAACTTCTAATGGAATCCCACTGGGGGTATCGTAATGACAAACTATCCTGGAACCCACTGGGGGTATCGTAATGACAAACTATCCTGGAATCCCACTGGGGGAATCGTAATGACAAAATATCCTGGAATCCCACTGGGGTATCGTAATGACAAACTATCCTGGAATCCCACTGGGGGAATCGTAATGACAAACTATCCTGGAATCCACTGGGGGTATCGTAATGACAAACTCTCCTGGAATCCCACTGGTTGTATCGTAATGACAAACTATCCTGGAATCCCACTGGTTGTATCGTAATGACAAATTATCCTGGAATCCCACTGGGGGTATCGTAATGACAAACTTCTAATAGAATCCCACTGGGGGTATCGTAATGTCAAACTATCCTGGAATCCCACTGGTGGTATCGTAATGACAAACTATCCGGGAATCCCACTGGTGGTATCGTAATGACAAACTATCCGGGAATCCCACTGGGGGTATCGTAATGACAAACTATCCTGGAATCCCACTGGTGGTATCGTAATGACAAACTATCCGGGAATCCCACTGGTGGTATCGTAATGACAAACTATCCGGGAATCCCACTGGGGGTATCGTAATGACAAACTATCCTGGAATCCCACTGGGGGTATCGTAATGACAAACTATCCTGGAATCCCACTGAGGGTATCGTAATGTCAAACTTCTAATGCAATTCCATGACATATTTCCACAGTTTTCAGTTACAAATAAGACAAAAACACATTAATGAATTGTCTTCTGCAACAATTATTTGAATATAATATATATTATTTGACTTGTGGAAGTCGTGATAGCGCAGTGGATGCGCGTTTGCTTCAGATGTGAAAGTTCTGGAGTTCGAGCCCCACTGGAGCCGTTACGATTGTGCAAGTTGTAAGAACTTGTTTCGCAATAGAGCTAAAATAAATTTGTATAATCTACAATTATTTGAATTATTTATACGCTTTATATTACCCAGCATGCAAAGAGTTGAACGAAGCTTCAAAAACAGTGATATCCACAGATAGGTGGGACTTTAGATATTTGCGTTCTTTACCATAATTATAGATCGTAGTGTGCTTTTGATAAATGTGGGTAGTCTGTCAAACTGTGTTAGTGGTCACCTCCATTAAGCAGCCAATCTGTATTAAGCAGCCAGTTTCTAGATTCCCAATATGTAGTTTTACTATACAGTTGACCTCTATTAAGCAGCCACCTGTGCTAAGCAGCCACTTTCTGCGAGTCCCTTGGCTGGCTGCTTAAGACAGGTTTGACTGTATATAACAGTTGGTGAGAATGATTTTGTACTGATTTGAAATACCCTGACATTGATCTCTTATCAATATTGTTCAAATGAACCCTATTTAATAGTTTATACAAATTTATTTTAGTTTGATTGCGAAACAAGTTCTTACAACTTATATTAATCACTCTCGAGACCTCATTCCTGATGGAATCCATCGCCACGAGGGAGGGAGAAGAGGCAATGTGGAATTTAAATACCTTGCCTAAGGGCACAATCGTAACAGCTCCAGCAGGGCTCGAACTCCGGGCCTTTCGCATCTGAAATTTAATATATAAATGTCAGCAGAATTATAAATGCGATACTTTTCGTTTCAAACATTGTGTCTTGATACCAACCTATATAGCAAGCATGTATGGCTACTAGGTGATGTGCTCTGAAACTACTAGTCACTGGAAAAACAAAAAGAAGAAAAATAGATTGTTCAAATGAAAATAAAAACATCGTTTCAATGAGAGACATGGGTCAGTTACTGCCCCTGAATACTCCCTAAAAGTATATAGCTAGTCTTATGTGGTTTCATCAGGTTTTACTGTTGTTTCCTTTGCACAACATACTATCAATTTTCATCCACTTTCTCATCTTATAATTTTTAAATTACTATATCTCAACCGATATCCTATGTATAGGTACACTTAATTGGTTTCCTTTGTTTTTATTGTTGTTTCCTTTGCACAACATGCTATCATTTTCTTCCACTTTCTCATCTTATAATTTTTAAATTACTATATCTCAACTGATATCTTATATATAGGTTCTCTTAATTGGTTTCCTTTGTTTTTATCGTTGTTTCCTTTGCACAGCTATAATTATTTAATTACAGTATATCCAATGGTTTTTTATTTTTAGTAGTCCAGTGGTAACACGCATGGGACTTTAAACCGAGGTCTCATGTCGGTGCTTTACACTGTGTACGTAAAATAACCAGAGGGCAGAGGAGACTCTGGAATGGGTCTCTGTCTGTATCATTGCACTATCTTCCAAAAATCTAATATGACTAATCTCTTCAGGAGGCGTCGCTCATATGGGCAACCGGTAGCGACGATAAATAAACGTAAAACACACACACAATGGGGTTTTATCAGTAAAACTTAATTAATCAACATGATTTTAATAAATCACATTTATCATACCAAGACGTCTAGTTAGTGAACAACAGTAAAAACAAAGGATTCCAACTATAATAACCGATATACATTTCTGGATATATCAGACTTTATTTGCCAAGGGAGGTAATGAAAAAGCCAACGAGGTCGATCATGGAATACATAGGATGTAGCTCTTACTTAGAATGTGCCGCACACTGAGAGAAATTCTAAGAAGCAGATGATTAGAAATCATGATTACTGTTTTATATTTTCAGTTTGCTTCGCCGACAAACTAACACACACATTTATATATATTATTCGTAGCATTATATTGGGTCATGTTAGAATGAAAATAATATTTCTATAATGTATTATTGAACAAAACACGGTTTGGAATTCTGATGTGTAGGCCTGCGTGGTAAATTCCTACGCATCAGAGCTCCAAACCGTGTTTTATTCGCCGATAAACAACGGCAAGAAAAATATTATTTCTTAATTGTAACATGACTCGGCATATTGTCTGTATACTCAAAGAAGGAATTTACCATGTTTAAATCTGCAATAAAACATGGCTTGGTGCGTGACGTCATTTACACACAAGAAAATAGCACCATCTATTTGAATACTGGTAACCTACGCATCAGAAATCCAAACCAATAAACAGCTGAAAGACAAATATTATTTCCTATATGGACAAGACGGATCTGTAGTCCAGTGGTTAACACGTTGGACTGGTAATCCAGGGATCGCAGGTTCGATTCCCCGTCTGACCCTAATAAAATTAACAGTCTTTCATTATGGGACTTTAAACTGTGGTCTCGTGTCGGTGCTTTACACCGTGCACGTAAAAGAACCAGAGGAGACTCTGGAATGGGTCTCTGTCTGTATCATTGCACTATCTTCCAAAATCTAAAATGACTAATCTCTTCAAAAAGGCGTCGCTCATATGGGTAACCGGTAGCGACGATAAATAAATGTAAGCACATATTTCTTAAATGAAGTTTACATTTTTAGGGTAATATAGACGTGGATGCTGACATATCTGTGGGAGAAGAGATAGACTGGGGAGATCTGGGGGATACAGCAGAAATAGAATCTGTGCCAAATACATCGGGTAACTATGGCAATATTTTATTTTATCACATAATTTTGCTTGTATTCAGTTTAATACAGCCATCACATATTTTCTTGTATGTACCGGTACACACACATGTAATACAACCTTGGAAGGATTCTGATTGGTCGTGGTATGACAGCTTGTTTTGACACATTCGACATATTTAGTTTAAACAAATTGATTTTAGCTCGATTTAGTTCTTTCAACTTATATTAATTACTCTCGAGACCTCATTCCTGATGGAATCCATCGCCACGAGGGAGAGAGAAGAGGCAACGTGGAATTTAAATGCCTTGCCTAAGGGCACAATCGTAACGGCTCCAGCGGGGCTCGAACTCAGGACCTTTTCACGACTTCCATTCGACATATAGTATGTGTTCATGTTTTTATATCAATAAAATGCTAAATATGCACTTGCAGGTTATAGTATTATATCCATGATTTGCATGAAATTGTTTGATTATCAGGGACTATATACTATGACATACGGATGCACCTTACTGATTTCCTTGAGATGTATTACGTCTCAAAAGTATACTGGCAAACAGAAAAGTTATTTTCAAATTTATGCTATATGCCAGATTATGAGATATGACGTGACAAATTTCCCACCAAAATCTTCAATCATACATATTCTTTGTACATTCCATATTATAAATATATGTACTGTATAACTGGTACTATTTTTGTGTATAATTACCCGATATTCCTGTTCATAAATAGTTCATAGGACAGGAGCCAGACACAAGATTTTTAGAAAGGTTAAACAAATAAATGAAATTTTACCCGATTTTGTCCGTTTTGAGTCCTGGAAGAAACGGAATTTAGTTCTAATCTGAAATATAAGACACGATGTTGGGTGAAAAACCTGCGTGGTATGTATACACTATTACGGGATACGGACAGAATCTTTTTTGCCACAGGAGGACAAAAGCCCCCCCGTTCAAATTCAGGGTAGGACAAAAGCCCCCCCATAGAAAACCCAAGGGAGGACAAAAGCCCCCCCATGCACATTCAGGGTAGGACAAAAGCCCCCCCATAGAAAAACCAAGGGAGGACAAAAGCCCCCCCATGCATATCCAGGGTAGGACAACCCCCCGCCCCTCCCCCACCCCATTTATCAAAATGCAATGCCTAATCCCATTGATCTCTATCGTATAACATGATTAATCAACTAATCCCATTGATCTTCTTCGTGATTATGTGATTAGTCAACTGATGTTTTGAATAATTGGATAATTGGTTAATGTCTGTAATCATGCTAATTTTATTATAATTGGTTTTAAATTGGTTTCTTTGATGTTCTTTCAACATGTTAATCAGGCTAATTTAATTTTGAGTTGATAATTAGGAGATAACTCACTCATATAATTGGTTTTAAATTGGTTTCTTCGATGTTCTTTCACCATGTTAATCAGGCTAATTTAATTTTGAGTTGATAATTAGGAGATATCTCACTCAAGTAAACTCAGCCATTAAATGTGTTAATTAAAGTATGTATATAAAGTTCAGTAAACATGGTGAAGTTCATAAGGTTCCATTATGGAGTTTCTTACCTCTAACAAGGGCCAGGTTAAGTTGTGTTTCAATGGATTTATGTATACAAAGAAGAAGGAGTCTAAATCATCCATACGTTGGGAATGTTCGAAACGTAAGAGTCTGAAATGCAAAGGTGCCGTAGTGACCGATTTAAATGTATGTATCTAATTATTTTTTATTTTTATATATATGTTTTGCCAATATAAAAGGTACATGTCACTCAATGTCTTACTTGTCAATACTTAGGAAACAATGTCAGGCTTTTGTCCTACCCTGAATGTGAATAAGGGGGCTTTTGTCCACCCTTGGGTTTTCTATGAGGGGGCTTTTGTCCTACCATGAATTTGAACGGGGGGGCTTTTGTCCTCCCTTGGTTTTTCTATGGGAGGGCTTTTGTCCGCCCGTGTCAAAAATCATGGGAGGGCTTTTGTCCGGGGGGGCTTATGTCCTACACTCACTATTACGGTAATAGAACATGGTACAAAACTTGAGACCGGATGTCTTATAATTCCAGATTAAACTTGCAATTGTAACATTTGTATTATCTTGTGACCGGCTTCTGTGGTTTACTGTAAAGATTATGTCCCCACCAGGTGGAAATGTGTAGTGGTTTGTCTGATCTTAATTACTCAATTATTCTATGTGTGTACTTTCAGATGACGGGGTAGCTAGTGGAGAAGAAGCATTGACACTTCTTGATAATCCTAAAACTAGAAACTTGTTTCTTGATGATCTCTTAGAGGTATGAAATATACAGTTAGACACCTGTCTTAACGTGGCATGTCCATCATGGTATGTAATATACAGTTAAATACCTGTCTTAACGTGGCATGTCCATCATGGTATGTAATATACAGTTAAATACCTGTCTTAACGTGGCATGTCCATCATGGTATGTAATATACAGTTAAATACCTGTCTTAATGTGGCATGTCCATCATGGTATGTAATATACAGTTAAACACCTGTCTTACAGTTAGATACCTGTCTTAATGTGGCATGTCCATCATGGTATGTAATTACAGTCAAACACCTGTCTTAATGTGGCATGTCCATCATGGTATGTAATATACAGTCAAATACCTGTCTTAACATGGCATGTCCATCATGGTATGTAATATACAGTTAAATACCTGTCTTAACGTGGCATGTCCATCATGGTATGTAATATACAGTTAAACACCTGTCTTAACGTGGCATGTCCATCATGGTATGTAATATACAGTTAAACACCTGTCTTAACGTGGCATGTCCATCATGGTATGTAATATACAGTTAAATACCTGTCTTAACATGGCATGTCCATCATGGTATGTAATATACAGTTAAATACCTGTCTTAATGTGGCATGTCCATCATGGTATGTAATATACAGTTAAACACCTGTCTTAACGTGGCATGTCCATCATGGTATGTAATATACAGTTAAACACCTGTCTTAACATGGCATGTCCATCATGGTATGTAATATACAATTAAATACCTGTCTTACAGTTAGATACCTGTCTTAACATGGCATGTCCATCATGGTATGTAATATACAGTCAAACACCTGTCTAAATGTGGCATGTCCATCATGGTATGTAATATACAGTTAAACAACTGTCTCAACATGGCATGTCCATCATGGTATGTAATATACAGTCATACAACTGTCTTAACGTGGCATGTCCATCATGGTATGTAATATACAGTTATACACCTGTCTTAACATGGCATGTCCATCATGGTATGTAATATACAGTTAAACACCTGTCTTAACATGGCATGTCCATCATGGTATGTAATATACAATTAAATACCTGTCTTACAGTTAGATACCTGTCTTAACATGGCATGTCCATCATGGTATGTAATATACAGTCAAACACCTGTCTTAATGTGGCATGTCCATCATGGTATGTAATATACAGTTAAACAACTGTCTCAACATGGCATGTCCATCATGGTATGTAATATACAGTTAAACAACTGTCTCAACATGGCATGTCCATCATGGTATGTAATATACAGTCATACAACTGTCTTAACGTGGCATGTCCATCATGGTATGTAATATACAGTCATACAACTGTCTTAATGTGGCATGTCCATCATGGTATGTAATATACAGTTAAACACCTGTCTTAACGTGGCATGTCCATCATGGTATGTAATATACAGTTAAACACCTGTCTTAACATGGCATGTCCATCATGGTATGTAATATACAATTAAATACCTGTCTTACAGTTAGATACCTGTCTTAGCATGGCATGTCCATCATGGTATGTAATATACAGTTAAACACCTGTCTTAACATGGCATGTCCATCATGGTATGTAATATACAGTTAAACAACTGTCTTAATGTGGCATGTCCATCATGGTATGTAATATACAGTTAAACACCTGTCTTAACGTGGCATGTGCATCATGGTATGTAATATACAGTTAAATACCTGTCTTAACGTGGCATGTCCATCATGGTATGTAATATACAGTTAAATACCTGTCTTAACGTGGCATGTGCATCATGGTATGTAATATACAGTTAAACAACTGTCTTAACGTGGCATGTCCATCATGGTATGTAATATACAATTAAATACCTGTCTTACAGTTAGATACCTGTCTTAACATGGCATGTCCATCATGGTATGTAATATACAGTCAAACACCTGTCTTAATGTGGCATGCCCATCATGGTATGTAATATACAGTTAAACAACTGTCTCAACATGGCATGTCCATCATGGTATGTAATATACAGTCATACAACTGTCTTAACGTGGCATGTCCATCATGGTATGTAATATACAGTTATACACCTGTCTTAACATGGCATGTCCATCATGGTATGTAATATACAGTTAAACACCTGTCTTAACATGGCATGTCCATCATGGTATGTAATATACAATTAAATACCTGTCTTACAGTTAGATACCTGTCTTAACATGGCATGTCCATCATGGTATGTAATATACAGTCAAACACCTGTCTTAATGTGGCATGTCCATCATGGTATGTAATATACAGTTAAACAACTGTCTCAACATGGCATGTCCATCATGGTATGTAATATACAGTCATACAACTGTCTTAACGTGGCATGTCCATCATGGTATGTAATATACAGTCATACAACTGTCTTAATGTGGCATGTCCATCATGGTATGTAATATACAGTTAAACACCTGTCTTAACGTGGCATGTCCATCATGGTATGTAATATACAATTAAATACCTGTCTTACAGTTAGATACCTGTCTTAACATGGCATGTCCATCATGGTATGTAATATACAGTTAAACACCTGTCTTAACATGGCATGTCCATCATGGTATGTAATATACAGTTAAACAACTGTCTTAATGTGGCATGTCCATCATGGTATGTAATATACAGTTAAACACCTGTCTTAACGTGGCATGTGCATCATGGTATGTAATATACAGTTAAATACCTGTCTTAACGTGGCATGTCCATCATGGTATGTAATATACAGTTAAATACCTGTCTTAACGTGGCATGTGCATCATGGTATGTAATATACAGTTAAACAACTGTCTTAATGGGACATGTCCATCATGGTATGTAATATACAGTTAAACACCTGTCTTAACGTGGCATGTCCATCATGGTATGTAATATACAGTTAAACAACTGTCTTAACGTGGCATGTCCATCATGGTATGAAATATACAGTTAAATACCTGTCTTAATGTGGCATGTTCATCATGGTATGTAATATACAGTTAAACACCTGTCTTAACGTGGCATGTCCATCATCATCATGGTATGAAATATACAGTTAAACACCTGTCTTAATGGGACATGTCCATCATCATCATGGTATGAAATATACAGTTATACAACTGTCTTAACATGGCATGTCCATCATGGTATGTAATATACAGTTAAATACCTGTCTTAACGTGGCATGTGCATCATGGTATGTAATATACAGTTAAACAACTGTCTTAATGGGACATGTCCATCATGGTATGTAATATACAGTTAAATACCTGTCTTAATGTGGCATGTCCATCATGGTATGTAATATACAGTTAAACAACTGTCTTAATGGGACATGTCCATCATGGTATGTAATATACAGTTAAACACCTGACTTAACATGGCATGTCCATCATGGTATGTAATATACAGTTAAACACCTGTCTTAACGTGGCATGTCCATCATGGTATGTAATATACAGTTAAACAACTGTCTTAACGTGGCATGTCCATCATGGTATGTAATATACAGTTAAACAACTGTCTTAACGTGGCATGTCCATCATGGTATGTAATATACAGTTAAACACCTGTCTTAACATGGCATGTCCATCATGGTATGTAATATACAGTTAAACAACTGTCTTAATGGGACATGTCCATCATGGTATGTAATATACAGTTAAACACCTGACTTAACATGGCATGTCCATCATGGTATGTAATATACAGTTAAACACCTGTCTTAACGTGGCATGTCCATCATGGTATGTAATATACAGTTAAACAACTGTCTTAACGTGGCATGTCCATCATGGTATGTAATATACAGTTAAACAACTGTCTTAACGTGGCATGTCCATCATGGTATGTAATATACAGTTAAACACCTGTCTTAACATGGCATGTCCATCATGGTATGTAATATACAGTTAAACAACTGTCTTAACGTGGCATGTCCATCATGGTATGTAATATACAGTTAAACAACTGTCTTAACGTGGCATGTCCATCATGGTATGTAATATACAGTTAAACAACTGTCTTAACGTGGCATGTCCATCATGGTATGTAATATACAGTTAAACAACTGTCTTAATGTGGCATGTCCATCATGGTATGTAATATACAGTTAAACAACTGTCTTAATGTGGCATGTCCATCATGGTATGTAATATACAGTTAAACACCTGTCTTAATGTGGCATGTCCATCATGGTATGTAATATACAGTTAAACAACTGTCTTAACGTGGCATGTCCATCATGGTATGTAATATACAGTTAAATACCTGTCTTAATGTGGCATGTCCATCATGGTATGTAATATACAGTTAAACAACTGTCTTAACGTGGCATGTCCATCATGGTATGTAATATACAGTTAGACACCTGTCTTAACGTGGCATGTCCATCATGGTATGTAATATACAGTTAAATACCTGTCTTAACATGGCATGTCCATCATGGTATGAAATATACAGTTAAATACCTGTCTTAACATGGCATGTCCATCATGGTATGTAATATACAGTTAAATACCTGTCTTAATGTGGCATGTCCATCATGGTATGTAATATACAGTTAAACAACTGTCTTAATGGGACATGTCCATCATGGTATGTAATATACAGTTAAACACCTGACTTAACATGGCATGTCCATCATGGTATGTAATATACAGTTAAACACCTGTCTTAACATGGCATGTCCATCATGGTATGTAATATACAGTTAAATACCTGTCTTAATGTGGCATGTCCATCATGGTATGTAATATACAGTTAAACAACTGTCTTAATGGGACATGTCCATCATGGTATGTAATATACAGTTAAACACCTGACTTAACATGGCATGTCCATCATGGTATGTAATATACAGTTAAACACCTGACTTAACATGGCATGTCCATCATGGTATGTAATATACAGTTAAACACCTGTCTTAACGTGGCATGTCCATCATGGTATGTAATATACAGTTAAACAACTGTCTTAACGTGGCATGTCCATCATGGTATGTAATATACAGTTAAACACCTGTCTTAACGTGGCATGTCCATCATGGTATGTAATATACAGTTAAACAACTGTCTTAACGTGGCATGTCCATCATGGTATGTAATATACAGTTAAACAACTGTCTTAACGTGGCATGTCCATCATGGTATGTAATATACAGTTAAACAACTGTCTTAATGTGGCATGTCCATCATGGTATGTAATATACAGTTAAACAACTGTCTTAATGTGGCATGTCCATCATGGTATGTAATATACAGTTAAACACCTGTCTTAATGTGGCATGTCCATCATGGTATGTAATATACAGTTAAACAACTGTCTTAACGTGGCATGTCCATCATGGTATGTAATATACAGTTAAATACCTGTCTTAATGTGGCATGTCCATCATGGTATGTAATATACAGTTAAACAACTGTCTTAACGTGGCATGTCCATCATGGTATGTAATATACAGTTAAACACCTGTCTTAACGTGGCATGTCCATCATGGTATGTAATATACAGTTAAACAACTGTCTTAACGTGGCATGTCCATCATGGTATGTAATATACAGTTAA
>CM026396.1:4175945-4194722 GCA_014843695.1 Archivesica marissinica
TATGTGGTAGGCAAATAACCTGGGTGGAAGACAGTATTGTGGTAGGCAAATAACCTGGGTGGAAGACAGTATTGTGGTAGGCAAATAACCTGGGTGGTAGACAGTATTGTGGTAGGCAAATAACCTGGGTGGTAGACAGTATTGTGGTAGGCAAATAACCTGGGTGGAAGACAGTATTGTGGTAGGCAAATAACCTGGGTGGAAGACAGTATTGTGGTAGGCAAATAACCTGGGTGGAAGACAGTATTGTGGTAGGCAAATAACCTGGGTGGAAGACAGTATTGTGGTAGGCAAATAACCTGGGTGGAAGACAGTATTGTGGTAGGCAAATAACCTGGGTGGAAGACAGTATTGTGGTAGGCAAATAACATGGGTGGAAGACAGTATTGTGGTAGGCAAATAACCTGGGTGGAAGACAGTATTGTGGTAGGCAAATAACCTGGGTGGAAGACAATATTGTGGTAGGCAAATAACCTGGGTGGAAGACAGTATTGTGGTAGGCAAATAACCTGGGTGGTAGACAGTATTGTGGTAGGCAAATAACCTGGGTGGTAGACAGTATTGTGGTAGGCAAATAACCTGGGTGGTAGACAGTATTGTGGTAGGCAAATAACATGGGTGGTAGACAGTATTGTGGTAGGCAAATAACCTGGGTGGTAGACAGTATTGTGGTAGGCAATAACCTGGGTGGTAGACAGTATTGTGGTAGGCAAATAACCTGGGTGGAAGACAGTATTGTGGTAGGCAAATAACCTAAGTGGAAGACAGTATTGTGGTAGGCAAATAACCTGGGTGGAAGACAGTATTGTGGTAGGGGTGGAAGACAGTATTGTGGTAGGGGTGGAAGACAGTATTGTGGTAGGGGTGGAAGACAGTATTGTGGTAGGGGTGGAAGACAGTATTGTGGTAGGGGTGGAAGACAGTATTGTGGTAGGGGTGGAAGACAGTATTGTGGTAGGGGTGGAAGACAGTATTGTGGTAGGGGTGGAAGACAGTATTGTGGTAGGGGTGGAAGACAGTATTGTGGTAGGGGTGGAAGACAGTATTGTGGTAGGGGTGGAAGACAGTATTGTGGTAGGGGTGGAAGACAGTATTGTGGTAGGGGTGGAAGACAGTATTGAGGCTCAAATCCATATCTAAGTAATAATGTCCAATAGCATACAGAAGATAAGGATATTTAGCTCCAAATTATAGTACAGCTCAACAGTCTGGGACCCCTACTATGTCAAGGTGGGACCCCTACTATGTACAGGTGGGACCCTACTATGTAAAGGTGGGACCACTACTATGTACAGGTGGGACCCCTACTATGTACAGGTGGGACCCTACTATGTACAGGTGGGACCATACTATGTACAGGTGGGACCACTACTATGTACAGGTGGGACCACTACTATGTAAAGGTGGGACCCCTACTATGTACAGGTGGGACCCCTACTATGTACAGGTGGGACCCCTACTATGTACAGGTGGGACCCTACTATGTACAGGTGGGACCCTACTATGTACAGGTGGGACCACTACTATGTACAGGTGGGACCACTACTATGTAAAGGTGGGACCCCTACTATGTACAGGTGGGACCACTACTATGTACAGGTGGGACCACTACTATGTACAGGTGGGACCCTACTATGTACAGGTGGGACCACTACTATGTAAAGGTGGGACCCCTACTATGTACAGGTGGGACCACTACTATGTAAAGGTGGGACCCCTACTATGTACAGGTGGGACCACTACTATGTAAAGGTGGGACCACTACTATGTAAAGGTGGGACCCCTACTATGTACAGATGGGACCCTACTATGTAAAGGGCATAGCCAGATTAGAAAGAGTAAGATTAAACATAGTTTATTTCAAACAATACAACATAATATTACACAAATATACATTTTACACAAAATTTAGATACTTAAATGAAAAATGATCAGAGAGTTCAATGACAGGCTCCAAGATTCATCTCAAACTATTTACAGGAGCAGAACAGAAGGTTGCGTCACCAAGATGTGTTGCACCCCGTCATTATAGACAGAAGGTTGCGTCACCAAGATGTGTTGCACCCCGTCATTATAGACAGAAGGTTGCGTCACCAGGATGTGTTGCACCCTGTCATTATAGACAGAAGGTTGCGTCACCAGGATGTGTTGCACCCTGTCATTATAGACAGAAGATTGCGTCACCAGGATTTGTTGCACCCCATCATTATAGACAGAAGGTTGCGTCACCAGGATGTGTTGCCCCTGTCATTATAGACAGAAGATTGCGTCACCAGATGTGTTGCACCCTGTCATTATAGACAGAAGATTGCGTCACCAGGATGTGTTGCACCCTGTCATTATAGACAGAAGATTGCGTCACCAGGATTTGTTGCACCCCATCATTATAGACAGAAGATTGCGTCACCAAGATGTGTTGCACCCCGTCATTATAGACAGAAGATTGCGTCACCAGGATGTGTTGCACCCCGTCATTATAGACAGAAGGTTGCGTCACCAGGATGTGTTGCACCCCATCATTATAGACAGAAGATTGCGTCACCAAGATGTGTTGCACCCCGTCATTATAGACAGAAGATTGCGTCACCAGGATGTGTTGCACCCCGTCATTATAGACAGAAGGTTGCGTCACCAGGATGTGTTGCACCCCATCATTATAGACAGAAGATTGCGTCACCAAGATGTGTTGCACCCCGTCATTATAGACATAAGGTTGCGTCACCAGGATGTGTTGCACCCCATCATTATAGACAGAAGATTGCGTCACAAGATGTGTTGCACCCCGTCATTATAGACAGAAGGTTGCGTCACCAGGATGTGTTGCACCCTGTCATTATAGATAGAAGGTTGCGTCACCAGGATGTGTTGCACCCTGTCATTATAGACAGAAGATTGCGTCACCAGATTTGTTGCACCCCATCATTATAGACAGAAGGTTGCGTCACCAGGATGTGTTCACCCCATCATTATAGACAGAAGATTGCGTCACCAGGATGTGTTGCACCCTGTCATTATAGACAGAAGGTTGCGTCACCAGGATGTGTTGCACCCTGTCATTATAGACAGAAGATTGCGTCACCAGGATTTGTTGCACCCCATCATTATAGACAGAAGGTTGCGTCACCAGGATGTGTTGCACCCTGTCATTATAGACAGAAGATTGCGTCACCAAGATGTGTTGCACCCCGTCATTATAGACAGAAGGTTGCGTCACCAGGATGTGTTGCACCCGTCATTATAGACATAAGGTTGCGTCACCAAGATGTGTCATTATAGGATCGACGGAAGATGAATTGACTAGTCTTCTTTTACAAGGTGGTCGAGGGACTGGTGCCAGCATTCCCCAAGGTGGTCGAGGGGCTGGTGCCAGCATTCCCCAAGGTGGTCGAGGGGCTGGTGCCAGCATTCCCCAAGGTGGTCGAGGGGCTGGTGCCAGCATTCCCCAAGGTGGTCAAGGGGCTGGTGCCAGCATTCCCCAAGGTGGTCGAGGGGCTGGTGCCAGCATTCCCCTGACAAGATTTAAACGCCAAACAAAACATAACCAATATAAAGACTGTGTCATCAAAAATGTGTGAATTTATGCCCTATTCCCACGTATTAAAAGTCGTCTAGCTATAATCATATATAAACTTTTAATATAGGAAAATGGCATAAATTCAGATAATTATATATAATTGCAAATCGTGGAACTGATATATATATACATCAGTTCTGGCTGGGCATTGTGATAGCTGAGATCTCTGTGTATTCTAGCTTAAGAGACGATATTTTTATAATTCTAGGAAACAGAGAAAGCTTCCCTAGCTGTTGGAGGCCATGTTTCTAAACAAATCAATACGACTTTGGCAACTTATAGTTACATCGCTATTGCAGTTCCTTCGATGGACGTCTGTGCCCCGTGCCCCGATTGTATACATTCCCAACTATGCAGCTGACTTGCACACTCGAAGCTTAGGGCATGCGCATTTACAGTGTTACGCAGCATTTGTCACGATAAAAGGCGTGTCTTACACAGTTTACGCTGTAAGTTGCAAATCTGAACTAAAACACTTTAAATGCAAAGCGTGCTATATTGTCTTTGTGTCATTGAAAAGAATAATTAATGTAAACATAAGTAATGAATCACTGGTTAATAGTTTCCATCTGGGTATGAACTACATTGGGTGTGCTTAATGTTAGCGTGGACACACACACGGACAACTAATATCAATGCGATGAGACATTGCAAAAACTAAAGATCACTGTTTAAGTTAGCGAGCGGACAGTGGAAATTTGGAAAATGTTGGACATTAGAGTGACTGGGGCAATCCAGCTGGTTATCAAACTTGGCAGAGATATTATGCCAACAAACAAGATTATGTGCAAGATTGGTGAAAATTGGCTAAAAACAGTTTCAGTTAGAGTGCGGACAGTACGAATTTGGACATTTCAAGGTCATTACTCCGGAATGACTGTGGTGAAGATCGAACTTGGGTGAGATATTATGCAACCAAACATTGTATGCAGGTTGGGTGAAGATTGGAAATAAATTGTTAGAGAGCAGGCAGCAACCGGAGATGAATGCATAATATACGGCAGGCAGCAACAGGAGATGAATGCATAAAACAACAAAGCAGGCAGCAACCGGAGATGAATGCATAATATACGGCCCGTTTTTTACGGGCGCATAAAACAACAAAAACAAAAAATGCTCATTCACGTTTAGACTGGATGAGGAACACATTCAGCAAACACAATAGCAGTTGCTTCCATTACTGCTTCAGTTACAGATACCTTCAATAGTGTCTCCAAATGTATCCAACATGAAAATATTACAAGGAAACCTTCTGATGCTGCAGTTGATGCCCTTGTAGGCTCCGCTTAGCTTTAAAAGCTTTCCCACATGTGTCACAGACGTATGGCTTTTCTCCAGTGTGTTTTGTGCGATGAGACTGCAGCTTCCAGTTGTCCGGGAACGGTTTATGGCAGAACTCGCATACATACATACGGCTTGAAATCAATTCCTTTCTGTATGTGTAATGGTTGTCAGCTGTGAAAATAAAAGAAAAAGACAATTTAATTAATATGAGAGAGCTGGTATTAGTTTAAACATTATTTATTTCAGTATTTGTACATGTATTAAAACAAGGCCACCGCCTCAAGGGTGTCTCGCCATGTGTATATGATTGTAATGACTGTGGTGAAGATCAAACTAATACTGTAATAGTGTTGCTTCAGCAAAATAAAACATGTGTGCTTTCCAACAAATTGTCAAATTCAGAGTCAAGGGTGAGGACTTATTGTAAGTGTAGAGAATTAGTCTGTGAATGTGTATGCAAGGGTGAGGACTTATTGTAAGTGTAGAGAATTAGTCTGTGTATGTGTATGCAAGGGTGAGGACTTATTGTAAGTGTAGAGAATTAGTCTGTGTATGTGTATGCAAGGGTGAGGACTTATTGTAAGTGTAGAGAATTAGTCTGTGAATGTGTATGCAAGGGTGAGGACTTATTGTAAGTGTAGAGAATTAGTCTGTGAATGTGTATGCAAGGGTGAAGACTTATTGTAAGTGTAGAGAATTAGTCTGTGAATGTGTATGCAAGGGTGAGGACTTATTGTAAGTGTAGAGAATTAGTCTGTGTATGTGTATGCAAGGGTGAGGACTTATTGTAAGTGTAGAGAATTAGTCTGTGAATGTGTATGCAAGGGTGAGGACTTATTGTAAGTGTAGAGAATTAGTCTGTGTATGTGTATGCAAGGGTGAGGACTTATTGTAAGTGTAGAGAATTAGTCTGTGAATGTGTATGCAAGGGTGAGGACTTATTGTAAGTGTAGAGAATTAGTCTGTGAATGTGTATGCAAGGGTGAGGACTTATTGTAAGTGTAGAGAATTAGTCTGTGTATGTGTATGCAAGGGTGAGGACTTATTGTAAGTGTAGAGAATTAGTCTGTGTATGTGTATGCAAGGGTGAGGACTTATTGTAAGTGTAGAGAATTAGTCTCTGAATGTGTATGCAAGGGTGAGGACTTATTGTAAGTGTAGAGAATTAGTCTGTGAATGTGTATGCAACGATTCAAAGCAATAACTTTGACGGTTTATGAGAAATGATATGTTTGAATTTTTGTACGCATAAATAATTTCTGACATCATATCATTTTTTGGCCAAAATTCAGGTTCAATGTCACAGTTGGGGGTGGAACTTGTTTGTGGAAGTCGTGATAGCGCATTGGATGAGCGTTCGCTTCAGGTGCGAAAGGTCCGGAGTTCGAGCCCTGCTGGAGCCGTTACGATTGTGCCCTTAGGCAAGGCATTTAATTCCATGTTGCCTCTTCTCTCTCCCTCGTGGCGATGGATTCCATCAGGAATGAGGTCTCGAGAGTGATTAATATAAGTTGAAAGAACTTGTTTCGCAATCGAGCTAAAATAAAATTTGTATAAACTTGTTAGGGGGGCAGGGAACAACCCCTAGAAACAGTATGCAAGTTATCAAATCATTATATTTGACAGTATCTTATGCAAATATGTAATTCTTAATGGCATTGTTGTCGGAAAAGTGACTGCTCATAATTAGGGTCTCACTTTCCACTAAATGGGCAAGACAAAAAATATTTTGTCATCACAGGGTAAACAACTAAACAGGTAATTCTAACTGGTTATAAACAGTGAATAAATTATGTAGTGAAAATTGAGCATGTTGTGCAATACGTTGTTGAGTGCGATTCCAATTGTCGTTTTTAAACAAATGAACACCAAGATATTTAAATGACTGTACATGTACAATATCAATAAGTGAGTTGTAGATGAAAAAATCATATGATGTATGACGACCATTTTCAAAAATTATAATTTTAGTTTTATTAACATTTAACTTAAGGCCCCAATAGTAGGGTTCTTTTAAAAGAAAAATGTCAAATAAAGGAATTAATTCCTACAAAGGCGATTTTTGGTATATGCAATATATAGGGTGTTTTACCTAATATAGTAAAAGTCCACCACAGTCTTCCGATGTTAAATGCCCTTTTTTGGGGTAAAATGTTGAAAATGTAGACGAAATGGTGAATTTCTGGAATCCGCCCATAACTTCATCCATATTTGTCTGAGGAAGTTGAAAATTGCCAGGAATGTATAAATGAATATAGCGCAAATACTAGAGACATTATCGTTTCGATAACAAAATCCAATATGGCTGCAAAATCCAAAATAGCCGCCAAAAATGTCTTTTTTCAAGCTTTACCGATGCGTTTACATGAACACAGTTTTCATTAGCTAGCTTAATGTTAATTGTAAATATTCATGACACCACATGTTTATATCAACAATTGATGCAGAGAAGCAGATAGAAGATTCAAAAGAGCGCCAAACATATTACTCTCGGGTATACAGAGCAACACATTTCAGAACAGACACTCACTGATTTATTTAGGATGGAACTATTATATTAACTTGTAAACTTGGTAAGCTTCCTTGGTGCTGTTGGACACATAATGAACGACTCGGGTCTCCAGGAAGTAATCACAACAGTGTATGCGGAAAAGGCAGTGAGTCATATGCTTACCGGAAAAGCTGTAGCTAGAGCCTTAAGAGGTCATGGACTGGTTTACATGGCCCTCCAGTCACTCATAGTATGTGAAGTGTTTAATCTCAACCTGATTGGTAGAGATCTGGATGAAACTGATGGCCAGGAACACAAAGCAGAAGGAATTTATCTTGAGGACATTGAGAATGTCGCACAGAGCAGTTCACAATCTGTAGGACATGAGGATAGTATTCCACAGCCTCACAATGATAGTACCTCAACACATGGGAAAAGTAAGAATATCTCTGATGAGATGAGGAATGATACAGTTTCGAAAACTGATAGAGAATCAACAATGGATGGGATTTCGCATGAGATTGACGCTGATTTAGAATCTGCTCTGGAATTGTTTGACAATGTATTGACAGGAGAAATAGGCATAGAACAGGCATGTAAAGATGAAATAGTCACAAAAATTCAAAGCAGAATGGATGTATATTGTGACAAAATATCAGCAACAGTAGAACAGCACGATTGTGGTTGCAATATATTGAAATGGTGGAATTACTGAGAGAATTCATAAAAGCAGAGCGAATAGGAAACTGGCAGTTACACCTGAAGACATTAAGGGCCATGTTACCATATTTCACAGCATCTGGGCATAACATATATGCCAAATCAGCCTATTTGTATCTAGTGAAAATGAATGCCTTGGCAGAAAACACACCCAAAGCTCTATGAATATTTCATGAAAGGGTTTCATGTTGTTAGACGGAGTGATAGGTATTGGGCTGGATTGTCGACAGATCTAGTGATTGAGCAGGTGCTTATGCGGAGTTTGAAGAGTGCAGGGGGACTGACTCGAGGTAGAGGAATGACTGAGATACAAAGAGCCGTGTGGGTACTCTCTCGACCTGCAACGTCGTCTATTAATGAAGCAATGCAAACCTTCTCTGGTGCGATATATACGTCAAGTGAACAGCACAAAGATACATACTTATCAGTGCGAAAGCGATATAAAAAAGACATGCAAGTGGTAACTGAGTATCTACTTGAACGAAACCCATTCAAAACCGAAAATGATCTCAAAAGCATAACAAGTGTCGTATGACAGTACTACTGATCAGGCAAAGCAGATTGGAGAGAATATTGTGACAAAGATGGCTTGCCAAAAAGTAAACGAGTTCTCGTTCAAGAGGAAAGATGCAGTCGTGCCTATGAATGATAAATCTGCGTTCAAAATTGACGAAGATACAGTCAAGATCGACCCTCAGTTGTTGTTCCAGAGATTAGTTAGTGCGGCTAACAGAATGACTAATGAACCCGATCTTCCACTTACATATGAGTTATGCACACACCCACCGGCATTATTTGAATCATCCAGACAAATGAGAGTAGCAGACAAACCTGTATTAGCGAATGCTATGAAGTCAGCCGACAATCCTAGTCCGAGAACACATGATCCTGGTGATAGTTATCATGTTGTTGATGGTGGTATGTTGCTGCAGTGGATTCCTTGGGAAAGTGGTCAGATATTTGAAGAAATTTGCTCTACATATGTCCAGTTTGTGCAGTCTAGGTACACCAATTGCATTGTTGCCTTTGATGGTTATGACAATGGGCCAACTACTAAAGACAGCACTCATGGTCGTAGAACTGCAGGAATGGTTGGTACAGAAGTAAGATTTACCCAATCCAGCACATTTAGAGGGAAAAAGAAAACATTTCTAGCTAACCCAAAAAGCAAACAGCTCTTCATAAACATGCTGTCAGGGAAAATGAACAGTGAGGGCATAGAAACATCACACGCCGTTGCCGATGCCGATTTACTCATCGTATTAACAGCTGTACGCCGTTCACAGTCAAAACCAACCATATTGGTCGGAGATGACACTGACCTATGGTGTTATTGTGTTATCACACATCACATGACTCGCACCCTGTATATCTACAGCCTAGGCCCAAATTCAACCGTAGTATATGTTGGGATATACACAAACAACAAGCGTACCTTGGCGACGATGTTTGTAGGAACATATTGTTCTTACATGCTGTGTTGGGGTGCGATACGACGTCAAAAGTGTATGGCTTAGGAAAAGGGACTGCTCTGAAAGCATTTGAAAAGAGTGAAGTATTCCGTCATGTTGCATCAGTGTTTCATACACCACCAACAGAGGTGACAAAAGAGAATATTGTCAGCAGTGGGGAACAAGCTCTCGTGTATCTATATAAAGGCAGTCGTGGGGAAACATTGGACAGCTTACGTGTGAGCAAGTTTGTCGAAAAGGTAGCCAAAAGTACCATGTTTGTTGATCCGAAACAACTCCCCCCAACCTCTGATGCTGCAGAATTCCACAGCTTGCGAGTTTACCGGCAAGTACAGGACTGGAAATGTGATGATGCACTGAATCCAACGGACTGGGGCTGGGAACTAGTTGGAGACAGGCTATTCCCTGTGACAACTAGGAAAGGTCCAGCTCCAGTACATATATTGAAGGTTGTGCGTTGTACTTGTTCTAGAGGCTGTAAAACAAAGGCATGCAGCTGCAAAAAGTTGGCCTTGAATGTAGTTCTGCATGTAGTTCCTGCAAAGGATTTAGTTGTGAAAATTCAGTACATCCAGACTTTGAACCTGACTACTAGCAGTTTACATTGTGCATAAATATCTGCACATAAAATAGATTTGTAATCATATTGGAATGTGAATTTGATAGTACACTAATTGAGAACCAGTACCAGTTTTAACATTTCCTATGTTTGTTTTCTGCGACCACATTGTCAAATCCAGATTATTACAATAATGTATACGCATAATATTCATTGATGCTAATTTGCATAGTTCTGTGTTTTGATGCCATATTGGATATTCTAAATTGACCAGCAGCAATGGACTCTCATGACCTTTTCACATGTTGTATTTCACATTCTATACAATAAATACACCATACAATTGTTTATGTAGGACACCATTACTTTGTATATGTAAAAATATTGATATATCTTGAAAAACATATTGGATTGTTTTTGAAAACGGTAATGACTTTAATCTATGCGCAATTTATATTTATACTTCCATGGCCAATTTTAACTTCCTAAGACAAATAAAGATGGAGTTATAGGTGGATTCCAGAATTTCGCAGTTTTGTTTATATTTTCAACGTTTTACCCCCCAAAAAGGCATTTAGCATCAGAAGACTGTGGTGGACTTTCACTATGTTAGTTAAGACATATATTGCATATACCGAAAATCGCTTTTGTAGGAATTAATTCCTTTATTTTCATAAAAGAACCCTACTACAAGTATTACAATAAATCTATAAGTCATTTAACAATGATTGTAATGTTTGAGGTTCGTAAGCGAATAATGCTCCATCATCAGCGAATAATAGTAAACATATATTTATATCATCAATGCTCAATATTCCATTTAAATTATAATTAATATTGCTCAGAATATCATTCAAAAAGAAAAGACATAGGATACTGCTAGCAGGGTCTCCCTGTTTTATCCCAACAAATGATTGTATAGGATGTGAGTTTGCAGATTGATAACGGATAACAGATTTAACAACAAGATACATTGATTTAATTGCTGTGATGAGTTTGGTGCTCACCTTTGTTGTTATTAACATTGCTCGATCAATCCGGTCAAACATGTTTTCCCAATCTAAAAAGGCTACATAAAGTTTCTTTTTCATAGATAGTTAGTGTCTTTTGAATAATAGCATGAAGAACAAACACGCAATCATTGGCTGATTTGGATTTTTGAAATCCATACTGATTATCTATCAATACTGAATTTTCATCTGTCCATTTCATAAGTCTCGTAATTAGCATTTTAGAATATATTTTTGACAAAATATTATTGAGTGTGATACCTCGACAAAATTTTGCTTCATGTTTACCACCTTTAAATATGGCTACTATAATTCCCTGTTGCCAACTTTGTGGAAAAACACCATCGTTGAATAGCTTATTATACAGCTTATTATACAGCTTATTATACAGTTTAAGCAAGAAAGGAGTAAGCATGTTTAAATACCTCGCCTATCAATTGATCAGTACCTGGGCTTTTCAAATTATTTTGCGAAAAAATTGCATGTTTTAACTTCTATAAATAGATCATCTAAACTATCATTCTGTATAGTATCATGATGTTGTTGTTGTTGTTGTGGATGTGGTTGATGATGATAATGTTGTTGTTGATGCTGTTGTTGTGGTGGTGGTGGTTGTTGATGTTGTTGTTGTGTTGGTTGTTGTTGTTGTTATATATTAAGACAATGATGTATTGGTTGTGTTCCGTACAAGTTATTATAATGTGTGTACATGGTCATGGTAACATTACTCGGGTCTGTGTTATTTTGTCTATTTTGCGATTTAATATTTTTCCAAAATGACTTTGGATTGGATTTTGCTATTAATACCATTATAAACAAGTTTTTTATTCAAAAATATGGTTTTATATTCAACTGTTCTATGTCGTAGATAATAGTTTCTTGCAATATTAAATTCATGACGTGCTACAGTCTTTATTAAACCATTTATTTTTTAACAATATATTATTCAGTTTATATGTTTTTCTAGTTTTACCAAATACACTGAAAGCATTTTCTTGCAGATAAGTGACCGTATGCAAATGAGCCATTATTTGGTCAAGTAGTACGCGTCGATTTAATAAATTATTCCTAAATATATCTATACGCGCACTATCCCAAGATAGGAATATTTTCTGATTGGTATCATTATTATCACATGGTGCATGGTATTTCACGTTTAATGTGATCGCAACATTCAGTAGCTATATTAAAGTACGTGATTAAGTTTGTTGGATTTGTTAGCATCAAGTACCATTTTTATTTATAAATGTAAATTCGCCTTTATTCCTGTCATTTTGAAGACGACCGTTGCATATTAACAAATTTGTTGACTTAATTGTATCAATCGTTTACCATGTGTATCTAATATTTGGTCTTTATTTACTCTGGGTAAGATGTCATCGTTAACGAGAAGATCGTTATCATTATCCAGAAATCTATCAAATATAATAAAATCGGACACATTTGAAGTTCTAGAATTTAGCTCTCCAGTTACAAAAACGTTACCTTGAATCTTATATTATTCAATTCCTATTTCGATTTGTTCGAATATATCAATCTCATTGCGATTAATTACTTTTGAGTGATATGGTGGAATATATGTGCAACACATAAATACATCAGTATCAAAATTAAATATAGATTTACACAGTTGTATCCAAATAATACCACTGTTGTTCTTCAACAATATTAATGTACTCACTCAGTTCTGATTTAAAATAAACAGTAATTCCTCCAGAATAACGTCCTTTACGTGTGTTAATAGCCTTATTACCATACAGATGGTATGCATTATATCCCTGGATATTTAAATTATAACATGTGTTTTTGGATATCCAAGTTTCTGTTAAAATAATTATATCATGTTGTTTAATTAAATCCACAACGTCTGGGTCTGCGATTTTTCTTACAAGTCCATTTATGTTCCAAGATATTATGTCAAATGGTGGCTCTTCGTGACCTCCCTAGGGTGTGTCAGTCGTCGGTGGGGCTCTGTACTCATTTCCGTTTATTAACAGTTTCTCTCCTATAAATCTTACATTATTTCCTTTCTGTTTCTCGGAGTTAAAATTAGGGTATAGCTTCTGTCAAGCATCCCGCCAGTCCTTGGGAAGCGGCACACTACGACTCCAACGTTTAAAGTCTTCATGTGGTCTTTTAGTTCAAGAGATGCCTTTCGAATACGCTCCCGATCAGTATAATAATGGAGCTTCACGATTATTGGGCGAGGTTTCCTAGATTTATCCAATCTTCCTAGTCTGTGGGCTCGATCAAACACCAAATTGTCGCAGTTGATTTTCATAACATCAACGATAAATTGTTTAACGAGCATCTCACACGCATGTGTCTCTGGGTCTACAGCAGTTGCTTTGGGTGGTGTTTCTAGATCACTGGATTCCATTTCGCTGGATTTAACGTGAGTTTGGTCACCGGAAGTGCTTGTATAGTGGGGTCTGACTGGGGTTGTAACGGATTCCGATATGCCGTAAAATATAAGGTTATCCCTCATACGTATTCACTGTCTGTCACTTTGGTTTTCAATTGATCGTTCGATTGTTTGAGGTTGATAATCGTGTTTTGCATTGTTGAGCACTTTTCATGAAGGTTTTTGACTTCCATTTTAGTGGAGTTGAGTTTATTAGATTGTTCTTCGTGTTTGTCTTTGATGAATGTATCGAATGTTTCGATATCAGAAACTCTTTTGTCGAGAATAGTAATATTACTGGCAAAAAGTGCAAATCCTGATGAGACGACTTGTCACAAGCCGGCTCACCTGGATCTACACTTTTTGCAAGCCTATTTTAGAGGTATGTGGTGTTGAAAGGTAATATGACAAACACCTTTGTTACGAGAATTTACAAGGAGTGTTTTTGGTAATTTGGTAACAAGTGCGCTAATTCTATACCGACTTATCTCTCCTAAATAGTGTACTTATTGATATCATATTGAAACTTTGTCCACAATTTGACAGACAGTTTTCCCCCTATTGCATCAATGGATTGGTCTAAGTTTAAACTTTATTTATTTTACAATGATTGCGAAACAAGTTTCAACAACTTGTATTAATCACTCTCGTTGGCTCGGATGAAAGCGTAATTATGGCCATTCGTGTGGGAGGAACCCGTAGTACCCGGAGAAAACCCACCTGTCCGATCTGGCGATTGGTCTACAACTAGGTAGGTGTTTGTATGCGATTAAACATCTATTTAATAACATTGTGTAAGATTAGTACTTGCATTTTTTAATTACTGTGATCTTACTGAGATCTTACTGTGATGTAAAGCTAAAACATGAGAAAGATTGGCTCCAGCGAACATTTTTGGCACTCCTTTGACATAGTGACCTAGTTTAAAGAGAGAGTGACCTAGTTTAAAGAGAGAGTGACCTAATTTTAGCAATCTTTAAGGTGGAACATCCAAAGATCATTGCTTTGAAGTTTCAGTTGTGATAGCGCAGTGGTAGCGTGTTGGCATCAGTTGTGATAGCGCAGTGGTAGCGTGTTGGCATCAGTTGTGATAGCGCAGTGGTAGCGTGTTGGCATCAGTTGTGATAGCGCAGTGGTAGCGTGTTGGCATCAGTTGTGATAGCGCAGTGGTAGCGTGTTCGCATCAGGTGTGATAGCGCAGTGGTAGCGTGTTCGCATCAGGTGTGATAGCGCAGTGGTAGCGTGTTCGCATCAGGTGTGATAGCGCAGTGGTAGCGTGTTCGCATCAGGTGTGATAGCGCAGTGGTAGCGTGTTCGCATCAGGTGTGATAGCGCAGTGGTAGCGTGTTCGCATCAGGTGTGATAGCGCAGTGGTAGCGTGTTCGCATCAGGTGTGATAGCGCAGTGGTAGCGTGTTGGCATCAGGTGTGATAGCGCAGTGGTAGCGTGTTCGCATCAGGTGTGATAGCGCAGTGGTAGCGTGTTCGCATCAGGTGTGATAGCGCAGTGGTAGCGTGTTCGCATCAGGTGTGATAGCGCAGTGGTAGCGTGTTCGCATCAGGTGTGATAGCGCAGTGGTAGCGTGTTCGCATCAGGTGTGATAGCGCAGTGGTAGCGTGTTCGCATCAGGTGTGATAGCGCAGTGGTAGCGTGTTCGCATCAGGTGTGATAGCGCAGTGGTAGCGTGTTCGCATCAGGTGTGATAGCGCAGTGGTAGCGTGTTCAGGTGTGATAGCGCAGTGGTAGCGTGTTCGCATCAGGTGTGATAGCGCAGTGGTAGCGTGTTCAGGTGTGATAGCGCAGTGGTAGCGTGTTGGCATCAGGTGTGATAGCGCAGTGGTAGCGTGTTCAGGTGTGATAGCGCAGTGGTAGCGTGTTGGCATCAGGTGTGATAGCGCAGTGGTAGCGTGTTCGCATCAGGTGTGATAGCGCAGTGGTAGCGTGTTCAGGTGTGATAGCGCAGTGGTAGCGTGTTGGCATCAGGTGTGATAGCGCAGTGGTAGCGTGTTCAGGTGTGATAGCGCAGTGGTAGCGTGTTGGCATCAGGTGTGATAGCGCAGTGGTAGCGTGTTGGCATCAGGTGTGATAGCGCAGTGGTAGCGTGTTCGGGTGTGATAGCGCAGTGGTAGCGTGTTGGCATCAGGTGTGATAGCGCAGTGGTAGCGTGTTCAGGTGTGAATGGCCCAGAGTTTGAGTCCCGCTGGTGCCGTTACTATTGTGCCCTTAGGCAGGCATTTAAATTTGTAGTTGTAAGAACTTGCTTCACAAATCGAGCTAAAATAAATTTGTATAAACTATGAAGTTTCATGATGAGTGGACAGGAGGATATGATGTTTGAAGCAAAATGTTGACGCTGTACGACGCCAGATAACGGAAAAAAGGCAATCACAAAAGCTGACCCTTAAAAAACTATGGGTGAAAAAACATTTGTGATGGTGAAGAATTACTCAATTAACCCATTCAACACCAAGTAATTGACATGGTGCACGATATTTTTAGACCAATAAATTAATAAGAAAATTACAAAATAGTAATACTATTGTAAGCCTATTTAGAGGTCTTTGGTGTTGAAAGGGTTAATAGAATTTAAGAAAATTCACTAGAAATTGCATAGTACTTTAACAATATTTATTCATATCATACAGTATTAATAATGTAGAATTGTTACAGATTTAGTTGAACTTTACAACCTCTCACAGAAAGCTAATGTATATAACCTTTAAAAGTCCATTTAACACTCACAGACAAGCTTATCGTATGTAAATTCACTTCAATAAAACCTATAAAAATGTCCATATACATGTACATGAAAGACATACCCAAGATATGTGTGACGAATTAATTAGACATTCATTGTGTAAGAAACTAAACAGCCAGCGTTCATTCTAGATCAGAATGTTTGGGAGAAGTGAGAATGCACTGATCACATCCTTAAATGGTGTTATTTAATCAAAAAATAAAATATGGTTAAAATTCACAGTATGACCATTAAATACAACATTTGAATATGAGTGCTTTATAGTGGGCCAGTGTATCTTACAGGCCAACATTTTGTATGAAAATTGTAAAAAAATAAAAATAATAATAAAAACAATATTTTTTAGGAAGAAGTGGGACCACCAGAGGGCGAAGTTAGAGTCCCTAGGGCGACAATTACACCCACATCGCCCTCTAATCTGATCCCTGCAATGTACATAATATTATGGCCAGAACTTCACAATTGTTATCATAAAACTAACACAATAGCAGAAGATATCGATACAGACATTGCTGACACTTTCATAGATATCATTGCAGACCTTGTGAATCTGGGCAAAGCCTCCACAAGTAATTTGACATTTTTGAACACTAGTAGAAGACGCTCAGAAGCATCCCTGTTTCATGCCATGTATAGCACCGATCCTGAGACCTCGGTTTATAGTCACATCTGAAAGACTGTTAATATTATTAGGGTCAGACAGAGAATCAAACCTGGATCCTTATGTTGATCTGTGTATGGAGAGGGTAACTCAAAAAAGTTGTGGTTCGAATTTGATGAAACATTTGGGATATACAGAGACATGGTCCAGGATTAATCAGGGGGTGACAATAAATAAATATATCAAATTTCAAGCAGTCAGAGTCTTATAACCAAACAATCCATTGATAATATTGTATTGAATCAAACTATTTTCTAATTCTGGAATATTGTTCAATCTGGTTCAAACTGGTTTGGACACCAGAGGGTATAAATTTCCAGTTCTCAAACTCAGCAAATAACATGCTACTGATGAATACAATCACCTACCAAACTACTAGCAGTAACAAGTCCTGTTATTGCCATTTTTCAGCTGTTCGGAAATTTGGATTCTCTCATAAAAAAGGTTGACTTTTTGACCTTTCGATGGCCATCTTGGATGACGTAATCATTCTAAATAAATTATTATAATAAAGTGGTCGCCTCGTCGCTACCTTCCATTATTATAATAAAGTGATCGCCTCGTCGCTACCTTCCATTATTATGATAAAGTGATCGCCTCGTCGCTACCTTGGATTATTATAATAAAGTGATCGCCTCGTCGCTACCTTCCATTATTATAATAAAGTGATCGCCTCGTCGCTACCTTCCATTATTATAATAAAGTGATCGCCTTGTCGCTACCTTCCATTATTATAATAAAGTGATCGCCTCGTCGCTACCTTCCATTATTATAATAAGTGATCGCCTGGTCGCTACCTTCCATTATTATAATAAAGTGATCGCCTGGTCGCTACCTTCCATTATTATAATAAAGTGATCGCCTTGTCGCTACCTTCCATTATTATAATAAAGTGATCGCCTAGTCGCTACCTTCCATTATTATAATAAAGTGATCGCCTCGTCGCTACCTTCCATTATTATAATAAAGTGATCGCCTCGTCGCTACCTTCCATTATTATAATAAAGTGATCGCCTCGTCGCTACCTTCCATTATTATAATAAAGTGATCGCCTCGTCGCTACCTTCCATTATTATAATAAAGTGATCGCCTGGTCGCTACCTTCCATTATTATAATAAAGTGATCGCCTCGTCGCTACCTTCCATTATTATAATAAGTGATCGCCTCGTCGCTACCTTCCATTATTATAAAAAGTGATCGCCTCGTCGCTACCTTCCATTATTATAATAAAGTGATCGCCTCGTCGCTACCTTCCATTATTATAATAAAGTGATCGCCTCGTCGCTACCTTCCATTATTATAATAAAGTGATCGCCTCGTCGCTACCTTCCATTATTATAATAAAGTGATCGCCTCGTCGCTACCTTCCATTATTATAATAAAGTGATCGCCTCGTCGCTACCTTCCATTATTATAATAAAGTGATCGCCTCGTCGCTACCTTCCATTATTATAATAAAGTGATCGCCTCGTCGCTACCTTCCATTATTATAATAAAGTGATCGCCTCGTCGCTACCTTCCATTATTATAATAAAGTGATCGCCTCGTCGCTACCTTCCATTATTATAATAAAGTGATCGCCTCGTCGCTACCTTCCATTATTATAATAAAGTGATCGCCTCGTCGCTACCTTCCATTATTATATAAGTGATCGCCTCGTCGCTACCTTCCATTATTATGATAAAGTGATCGCCTCGTCGCTACCTTCCATTATTATGATAAAGTGATCGCCTCGTCGCTACCTTCCATTATTATGATAAAGTGATCGCCTCGTCGCTACCTTCCATTATTATGATAAAGTGATCGCCTCGTCGCTACCTTCCATTATTATGATAAAGTGATC
>CM026396.1:4195722-4212090 GCA_014843695.1 Archivesica marissinica
TGACCACTTCTAAACGACTTCGGAATTGGTCAAATAACACAGAAATCAAATCACACTAATAACAAAATCAAACAGAAATCAAGTCACAGCGACATCAAAGCACACGGAATTCAAAACACACGGCAATCGAATCACACTGAATTCAAATCACACTGAAATCGAATCACACTTAATTTAACTGACAATGAAATGAAATCATGCTAGAATCAAATCACCCTGAATGCAAATCACATGAAAATCAAAACACACAGAAAACAAATCATATGTATATCGAAACACACTGAAATCAAATCACACGGAATTTAAAACACACAAATCAAATCACACCAATTCCAAATGATACTGAAATCGAATCACACTGAAATCAAATGACACTGAATTCAAAACACACATAAACCAAATCACACTGAATTCAAACCACACTGAAATCGAAACACACTTAAGTTAGATGACAAAGAAATGAAATCCCATTAGAATCAAATCATCCTGAAAACAAATTCACTGAAAATGAAGAATTTCTTTGATCCTGTTTCAATTAAAACAATCATATTTTTTTAGCTAAGATATCCCTGCTGTCCAACATTTTGAAAATAACTACCACATGGATAAATGTCCCCTCACCTTATCAATATTGGTTTATATGAGCTATCTACAGATCTAGGTAGAGGTATGTAACGAACTGCAGTGTTACTCTATTTTTGCTAGACTGTGCTTAATATTTCAAACATGCATAGATAATTCAGTTGAATGTACATATAGCCAACTTTTACTTTTCATTCAATAACATAAATCTTTTGCCATCATCTATGAAAATATGTTTATATAGATAGGACTACATGGTGTCTAGCTTTCTCCTTTGTGTACACAAACATATCATTAGTGTATCCAAACTTCTCCCAAGTGTACTCAAACATCTCCCATAATGACACGTGACCACTTCTAAACAACTTCGGAATTGGTATTATTAGTTCATAAAACATACAGTTAGTGAATACATGTATAAATATAATGTAGCTTAATGTGACATATAGAAACGTAGTATTATGTACATGTATTACATGTATCATGTTATATGTATGTTCGATATTAAACTCTACATACACGTGCGCATAGTTATATAGAGACAACCAGACAGAAAAACATGCATATACCCGTAAAATCAGTCAACCAGTCGACAATAAACGAACGAGCAGAATATCATAATTATATATATAGACTTTTGTGTGAAAATGTGATCGCGTTAGAATGTTCTAGACGTGTAATACAGTTCATTTAGATTATGTGATGTTTTGCATTTATTTACCGACGCTACTGCTTGTCCATATGAGCGACGCCTCATGAAGAGATCAGTCGTTTTAGATTTTGGAGGATAATGCAATGATACAGACAGAGACCCATTCCGGAGTCTCGCAACTGGATATTTTACGTGCACAGTGTAAGGCACCGAGACAAGACCTCGGTTTAAAGTCGCATCCGAAAGACTATGATATGCATCATTTTAGTATGGTGCAGCGGGGAATCGAACCTGCGACCCCTGGATTGCAAGTATTGCATGTTAACCACTGAACTACTGATATATTCCGGTGTTTATTCAAGATATACGGAGTATAACGTTTTGAATTGAAATAGTTTGCAATATAAAGAGTTTAGTTGTGATTCATACATGTATCTCAAGAAATTATACACGATATTTCCAGTTTGCAGTGATATATATATATACATACATGAATTAATTCATAAATGACACGCATTAAACTAAATTAAGTGTTAATGTATGTAGTTAGCCAGTATATCGACGTGCTCGTTATATGAAGGTGGACAGGCAGGAAGACGGATGGACGGACGGTCGGCTGTCGGAACGGGTGGGCGGGATTTGGACGGGTTGTTGGAGGGGGCGTTTGGACGAACGCCTGCCGGGGCGGACGGGCATATAGCCGTACAACCAGTGAACAATTTAATGTTAATAAACGAACAAATAGACATACAAATACATATTAAGCTGTGGCGTGTATTTGATTACATCAGATACCACTTGATTAAATATACGAAATGTATTTGTACCGAAATGTTGAAATGTCCAAAACAAATATTAATCTTGGCTATTTAAACACATCTTTTATTAGATAAAGCTTACAGAGATATTTCGTTGCCCAGGTTATTCATTGAAATCACAATGTCATGTAGTACACTCCTTAATGATATTTGATCTCTTATCTAGATAACGAATGCGCGGTGTAAAATTCATTCATTCTGCGGTTAGTTTTAAGTTAGAATGAACTAGATTATAACATTGGTGATTGACTTTTAGCTCGATTGCAAAACAAGTTCTTACAACATTACATTAATCACTCTCGAGAGCTCATTCCTGTTGGAATCCATCGCCAATGTGGAATTTAAATGCCTTGCCCAAGGGCACACTCCTAACGGTTGCAGCGGGACTCGAACTCCGGGCCTCTCGCAGCTGAAGCCAAAGGGCTACCACTGCGCTATCACGACTTCCACATTGGATATATACTGATAGGTTTATTCTTTTTTTGCATGTGAAATGGATATAGTTATTTCATATGTGTGTCTGTAGACAGTAGATATTTGCCTGTATAAATATTTTGTTTTCTTTGTTTGTTTTTGTTTTTTCTTGTGTTGTGGGTTTTTTTGATTGACTACCAATAATTCTTTTTTTAAATTAGAATTTTCATGCATTATATAATTGTTTAATTGATGCATACATGCGTAGGCTTGACTGTGCGATTCCCTAATACAACTTAGTACTAATTCATTATAGTTATTTCCAGCCATATTTTTACAAGCTATGAAAACGTTAAATTTAACAGGAACACTAGAATAATGTATTGCTTTTAATTTTGTGAAGTACTATTCGGCACTTATATAGCATTAAGGGCGTTTTTACCACACAGCTCGTGACAATTTATATCAGTTTGTTTGATTCTCCTCTCACGATTATTCCATTATTCAAAAGAGTGACTGAATCAAGATTGTCATTTGCAACCCACCCCGGAAACCCACCCTCGTGTTTTTTATTTGGCAACATGTTTAATGATCAACATCCACCCATTACAGCATACAGGTTTGCATACGTCATATCATGAAATCGTGTCTAACCGAATTAGGCTGTTAAATTATACATACTGTTATCGTCATGAGACGATGTAAAATAAATTAGTATGTGGGACAGATATCGTCTTACATATTTTGAAATATGTTTGCTGAATCGCATCCAACATCAATGGTATAGTTATGTCCATTTAAAACGCAACATTTCATATGTTTGTCTCCCCAACTCACTGATGGGGGATGTATGTTTATCCTACACCATCCATCTTGGGCATAATCCCACAACGCATTATCCAAGGACAAGGCGGGGTGAATTGCCGCCAAAATCAACTGCTCTCCGCTCCAGAAACGCGCCAAAAACCACCGGAACCGGATGGGGCAGTTTTTACTCAATGAGTAAATTGCCCCCATCACCTCTACGGACCCTCCCGAGTCCATTACGCTGGTCTGCGACTGTTTCTAACACACTCGCAGACTTCCAGGACGCGGTGCAAATCGAGATGAAACCAGTTTTAACATCTACGGACCCTCCCGAGTGCATTACGCTGGTCTGCGACTGTTTCTAATACCCTCGCAGACTTCCAGGACGCGGTGCCAATCGAGATAAGACCAGTTTTGACATCTACGAACCCTCCCGAGTCCATTACGATGGTCTGCGACTGTTTCTGACACACTCGCAGACTTCCAGGACGAGGTGCCAATCGAGATAAGACCAGTTTTGACATCTACGAACACTCCCGAGTCCATTACGATGGTCTGCGACTGTTTCTAATACCCTCGCAGACTTCCAGGACGAGGTGCCAGGTTTGAAGTTCATTGTAGGTTAAGTACGTGACCTAAAGGTCACCGAGACCTTCCTTATAGGTCACACAGTTCTAGGACAATGACGTCATGAGACAGGAACAGGAACAGGAACATGTCTATCTGACGTCCCTCCTATACTACTGACGTATATGCATCTGTACCTCTCTCACTGACGTATGTGCATCTGTACCTCTCTCACTGACGTATGTGTACCTGTACCTCTCTCACTGACGTGTGTGCACCTGTACCTCTCTCACTGACGTCTGCGCATCTGAACCTCTCTCACTGACGTATGTGCATCTGTACCTCTCTCACTGACGTATATGCACCTGTACCTCTCTCTCTGACGTATGTGCACCTGTACCTCTCTCTCTGACGTATATGCACCTGTACCTCTCTCACTGACGTCTGTGCATCTGTACCTCTCTCACTGATGTATGTGCATCTGTACCTCTCTCACTGACCTCTGTGCATCTGTACCTCTCTCACTGACCTCTGTGCATATGTACCTCTCTCACTGACGTCTGTGCATATGTACCTCTCTCACTGACCTCTGTGCATATGTACCTCTCTCACTGACGTATGTACATCTGTACCTCTCTCACTGACGTCTGTGCATCTGTACCTCTCTCACTGACGTATGTACATATGTACCTCTCTCACTGACGTATGTGCATCTGTACCTCTCTCACTGAACTCTGTGCATCTGTACCTCTCTCACTGACCTCTGTGCATATGTACCTCTCTCACTGACGTCTGTGCATATGTACCTCTCTCACTGACGTATGTATCTCTCTCACTGACGTCTGCGCATCTGTACCTCTCTCACTGACGAATGTGCATATGTACCTCTCTCACTGACGTATGTGCACCTGTACCTCTCTCACTGACGTCTGCGCATCTGTACCTCTCTCACTGACGAATGTGCATATGTACCTCTCTCACTGACGTCTGTACACATGTACCTCTCTCACTGACATATGTGCATCTGTACCTCTCTCACTGACCTCTGTGCATCTGTACCTCTCTCACTGACCTATGTACATCTGTACCTCTCTCACTGACGTATGTGCATCTGTACCTCTCTCACTGACCTCTGTGTATCTGTACCTCTCTCACTGACGTATATGCACCTGTACCTCTCTCTCTCTCTCTGACGTATGTGCACATGTACCTCTCTCTCTCTAACGTATATGCACCTGTACCTCTCTCTCTCTCTCTGACGTATGTGCACCTGTACCTCTCTCTCTGACGTATATGCACCTGTACCACTCTCACTGACGTCTGTGCATCTGTACCTCTCTCACTGACGTCTGTGCCTATCTCACCGACGTCTGTGCATATGTACCCCTCTCACTGACGTATGTGCATCTGTACCTCTCTCACTGACGTATGTGCATATGTACCTCTCTCACCGACGTCTGTGCATATGTACCCCTCTCACTGACGTATGTACACCTGTACCTCTCTCACTGACGTATGTACACCTGTGCCTCTCTCACTGACGTATGTGCATCTGTACCTCTCTCACTGACGTATGTACCTCTCTCACTGACGTCAGCGCATCTGTACCTCTCTCACTGACGAATGTGCATCTGTACCTTTCTCACTGACGTATGTACCTCTCTCACTGACGTCTGCGCATCTGTACCTCTCTCACTGACGAATGTGCATATGTACCTCTCTCACTGACGTATGTGCACCTGTACCTCTCTCACTGACGTCTGCGCATCTGTACCTCTCTCACTGACGTATGTGCATCTGTACCTCTCTCACTGATGTATGTGCACCTGTTCCTCTCTCACTGACGTCTGCGCATATGTACCTCTCTCACTGACGAATGTGCATATGTACCTCTCTCACTGACGTCTGTACATATGTACCTCTCTCACTGACCTCTGTGCATCTGTACCTCTCTCACTGACCTCTGTGCATATGTACCTCTCTCACTGACGTATGTCCATCTGTACCTCTCTCACTGACCTCTGTGCATCTGTACCTCTCTCACTGACCTCTGTGCATATGTACCTCTCTCACTGACCTCTGTGCATCTGTACCTCTCTCACTGACCTATGTGCATCTGTACCTCTCTCACTGACCTCTGTGCATCTGTACCTCTCTCACTGATGTCTGTACATATGTACCTCTCTCACTGACCTATGTACATCTGTACCTCTCTCACGGACGTCTGTGCATATGTACCTCTCTCACTGACCTCTGTGTATCTGTACCTCTCTCACTGACCTCTGTGCATCTGTACTCTCTCACTGACCTCTGTGCATCTGTACCTCTCTCGCTGACCTCTGTGCATCTGTACTGTGCATCTGTACCTCTCTCACTGACCTCTGTGCATCTGTACCTCTCTCACTGACCTCTGTGCATATGTACCTCTCTCACTGACGTCTGTGCATCTGTACCTCTCTCACTGACGTCTGTGCATCTGTACCTCTCTCACTGACGTCTGTGCATCTGTACCTCTCTCACTGACGTCTGTGCATATGTACCTCTCTCACTGACGTCTGTGCATCTGCACCTCTCTCACTGACGTCTGTGCATCTGTACCTCTCTCACTGACGTCTGTGCATATGTACCTCTCTCACTGATGTATGTGCATCTGTACCTCTCTCACTGACCTCTGTGCATCTGTACCTCTCTCACTGACCTCTGTGCATATGTACCTCTCTCACTGACGTCTGTGCATATGTACCTCTCTCACTGACCTCTGTGCATATGTACCTCTCTCACTGACGTATGTACATCTGTACCTCTCTCACTGACGTCTGTGCATCTGTACCTCTCTCACTGACGTATGTACATATGTACCTCTCTCACTGACGTATGTGCATCTGTACCTCTCTCACTGAACTCTGTGCATCTGTACCTCTCTCACTGACCTCTGTGCATATGTACCTCTCTCACTGACGTCTGTGCATATGTACCTCTCTCACTGACGTATGTACCTCTGTAACTGACGTATGTGCATATGTACCTCTCTCACTGACGTCTGTGCATCTGTACCTCTCTCACTGACGTCTGTGCATATGTACCTCTCTCACTGACGTATGTGCATCTGTACCTCTCTCACTGACGTATGTGCATCTGTACCTCTCTCTCTCTGACGTATGTGCACCTGTACATCTCTCACTGACGTATGTGCACCTGTACCTCTCTCACTGACGTATGTGCACCTGTACCTCTCACTGACGTATGTGCATTTGTACCTCTCTCACTGACGTATGTGCATCTGTACCTCTCTCTCTGACGTATGTGCACCTGTACCTCTCTCACTGACGTATGTGCACCTGTACCTCTCTCACTGACGTATGTGCACCTGTACCTCTCTCACTGACGTATGTGCACCTGTACCTCTCTCACTGACGTATGTGCATTTGTACCTCTCTCACTGACGTATGTACCTCTGTACCTCTCTCACTGACGTCTGTGCATCTGTACCTCTCTTATTGACGTATGTGCATCTGTACCTCTCTCACTGACGTTAATGTATCTGTACCTCTCTCACTTACGTCTGTGCATATGTACCTCTCTCACTGACGTCTGGGAATCTGTGCAGCAAATTGCCATGATTGGGTTCAATATTAAACTAGTCATCAGAAATGTGGAGCTTTCAAACAGTTAGTACAGTTCCATGTATAATTGCCTTGTATAACGATCGTATACAGCATTATTATAAATGGACCAATACTCATGAATATGTATCATGCTATACAACTAATGATGGAGGTAATTAATTAACATAATCAACATATAACCCCATTATGTTACATTAGATACAACAAAGAATATTAGATATATATTATCAAAGCTGGTATTCCTCTATTAATAATTCAGGGCGGTTAGAGACACAGTTTGTTTAAACACTCGTTCAGTTTTGAAAAACATTTAGACTTGATCAAAGGGGACAGATTCAGAATGACGTTGACAGAATTCCGAACTTCATTCCATAATTTAGCTATCGAGCGTGGAAGATATCAAAACATACCCAGAAATCAAAGCATATGTATATATTGCAATACAGGCATGCTAGAAAGTGAATATCATTTCCTTTTTATATGTCCGAAATTTAGAGATCTACATCGCAAATGTATATAGAAACTAAAATTAGTATAAGTACTTGGCTTAAACTATCAATGTGTCAATGTGTCTTTAATATCGAAGTAATTCTCAAAAAAATCAAGAGAAAATAGACACACACTTACAGGCACCAGACACAAACAAATATTTATTTTTGGCCTATGGTCATATAGTAAGTAATACATAATAAAGGCAACCAACGAAATTGAAACATGCATGCAGAAACATCGACGAGAAACTAGGTAAAATCGGACCAGATCACTGATATGCCCTCGTGGTCCCGACCGGAAGACCTTATTCTATCATCAAATACTTGTTATTTCATGGAGATCGGTCAAATAACACCTGAATGGCACATTGTTTCATCGTGAACAGCAGGACATGAAATGTTGTCGTTTTGGCTGGGCGTTCGGTTTTTGATTTGGCGGTATGTTTTCTCGGCGTTTTACCCAGTGTAATACTCATAGCATCTAAAAATCACTCATACTTCGTTAAATGGAATCTTTCTCTCGCGAATCATGTTGTTTGCAGCCTCGGCGTGCAGATCCAACAGAGCAATACAGGAATCAAATACAAAACAAAAGTAAAATTCAATAATTGTTCCATTTTGGATAAGATCCGCGGTGAATATACAGCGGCATTTCATTGGCTGCTGTTTATATATGTATTTACATGTTTCATTGTTGACCAATGAGAAAAAAGCATTCATCGTATGTTGTCAAAAACCGAACGCACAGCCAAAACGACAACTTTTCATTTCCTGCTGTTCACGATGAAACAAAGCGCCATTCAGGTGTTATTTGAGCGATCTCGATGAAATAAAAAAGTATTTGTTGACAGAAAAAGGTCTTCCGGTCGGGACCACGAGGGCATATCAGTGATCTGGTCGATTTTACCTAGTTTCTCGTCGATGTTTCTGCATGCATGTTTCAATTTCATTGGTTGCCTTTATTATATATTACTTACTATATGACCATAGGCCAAACATTTTTTTTAAATGTTTGTGTCTGGTGCCTGTGGTACCACTCAAGTCTAAATCAACCTTGTTATTTACATAAAAACATATTTCATGTTCAAGATAACCCTACTATTTACAGTATGTACATTTAGATTTTACTTGATTGGTAAAGAAAACAATGTATCTTTATGTTATAAATGTGCTACATAAGCATATTATTACAATCATATTCTTGTAAAACTGAGCGTTCTGACAAAGTAGTTAAAGCGACACTACATCAGTGAAAAAGCAAATTTCTACAGATTGCAATTTCTTATTATATGGTATAATTGTTTTCCAAATAGTTGCCTCAAAAACTGAATATTTCAGCAAATAAACAAACGTCGTATACGCGGTTTGTTGACATAACAAAATCATGTAAATATGATCGACATTCATGCGTAATACACCGCGTTTATCCCAAATAACACTATTCATGGTACAGATTTACCGTTATATCCCACATGTGTGCCTATGCATATTTATTTGTAGACTAATCTTAGTCAAACTATCTCTAAGCGACAGTATCACGCGTTTAGTATTGACCCCAATGACAAACAAACGTCAATATAGGAGTGTGGATGAACGTTATATGAAAAGCTACTTTCACTTTTGAATGTATGTAGACCACAAAAATACTGTTTATTGATTCATTCGAGTGTTCGTATGTATTCGGAAGCATTTGTAGTAGCTATGCATTCGTACGTGAACAAATGGATATTAATTGCTTTTTGCAATGTAATGTCGCTTTAAATTAATTGGTTAACTGTTAAAAACAGTTAGCTTTTAATACAAGATTTTCTATCTGACGGTTGCGGGGGAGGGGTGGGTGAGGGATGGAGGGGGTGGAAGCTAAACATATAAAAGGTTGTTGGTGTAGACTACTTGGATTTCTGTCTAAGCATCCAAAAAATAAACATTTTTATGGGTTGACTATAGAATAGGGTGGTGGAAGGTTCTATTACAGTGTATTGTGTAAAGTTGGATAAAGAAAGTTTCATTACATATCGGAAATATTTTACAATATTTCCGATATGTAATGAAACTTTCTTTATCCAACTTTACAATATTTCCGATATGTAATGAAACTTTCTTTATCCAACTTTACACAATACACTGTAACAGAGCAGATCAAAAGCTCAGATTATGTAACTAAGTGTCTGAACTAACTAAGTTTTTAAATTTGTCCCATGCCTTTTCAAATGCATTATATTTTGACGATTGTTTTGCGGCATATTTTTCAATTTTAGTGTTGGCGACTATTTGATTCTTAAAGTTTTCTATGTTCGGCCTATGTTTCTTTATTCTACTATAGTATATATGATGTTTTGCAAATAATATTAGCTTGTTTAATACCAAATCCAGTTTTGTACTTTCAAATAAAATATCTGTTTCCCCCCATTCCTGGAAATTAATATTACATTTTTGTTTGACGTACGTTTGAAGATGCTGCCACAATTGTTTTATTATTTCACAATCATAGAATAAATGAAACAGTTTCTGGTTCATTTTGACAAAATGTACATGAGTCATCATTAATAATATTATAAGTTTGTTGCAAGAATTCTATGATATATTCTGAATTGAAACCATATAAATGTTTGATCTTTGGTGTATTTATGTACCATGTCTTATATAGAATTGTTGTTTGGAAGAAAGATGGGTCTGTAGTAACTCTTAATTTATCTTGCCATTTTTGTAGAGAGTTTGGGTACTGGCTATCATCTTGTATAGCTTTATAAATAGATCTACATCCTTTATTTTCTCTTTTTAAAAGTAATAAAATTTGAGGTATAGGCATATGATAATTAATCTTTTTAGGCAGATGTTGGATGTTGTTTACTTCAAGAAATTCACTTAATGCATTCACAATACCCCTGTATTCTAAACAATTACTTATGATGTTGTAATTTGCAGTAAACTCGTTGTATGAAAGGAATTCACCATCCTGATGTAAAAAATCCCCTAAAAACAAAATTCCAGCTGAAATCCATCTGTGTAAGCAAATGCTCGTGTATCCAACTTTTACTCCAGGATTTGTTCATATATGTACTGAATAACACTGTTCACTGTTTGTAGGTTTTGAATTTATAGAGAGACTATAATAACTGTACAATACATCTTTCCAAAATGGATTGATGTCTTGACGCAGTTTTGTCCTGATATAAATCTATAAATTTGTTACTTGAACTAATCAATCTTCTTAACCATGTTGCTTTTAAACTATTTATAAAACATTTTAAATCAATCATTTTAAGTCCACCATACTTGTAATCTTGTGTTATTATGCTTCTTTTGACTTTATCTCTAGAGTCACTCCATAGGAATTTAAAAAATAGGTTTTGAATTGTGTTAATCGTGGCCAAAGGTGGATTTGGTATACTTAAATCAAGTGGTTCAATTTTGCAAGGGCGAGAGATTTAATCACTACAATTTTACCTATTGGGGAGATAAATCTTTTTGACCAGTTCGCGAATAGTCTCTTGATTTCTTCAATTTTTGAATCATAATTCAAGTCTATAATTTCAGAGAGATCAGTACTAAATTTAACACCTAATACTGTGAACATGTCATCATTCCAAGTCAAGTTATATTCTGGGCATATTGGTTGGTATTGCTATTTCTTTGTGATCCAAACCTTTGTCTTCTCTGCATTTATATTTAGGCCTGAAAATCCAGCATAAAATTTTAAAGTTAACATTGTGTTTTTAAGAGATTTTCTTGTGCCTTCAAGAAACAAGCTAATATATTGCGATATTTTATATTCACTTCCATTGATTGTTAAGCCTTTAATATTGTCATTGTTTCTAATTAGAATTGAGAGTATCTCAGCACACAGAATGAACAGGTAGGGTGACAGTGCGTCGCCTTGACGACAGCCTCTCTGAAGTGTGAACCATTCAGACAAATGACCGTTCACAATAACACATGATTCTGTATTGAAGGGCCAAGATTAAAAAACTGTAAATCTTGGTGCATAAAGTTCCATGACACGGTATCGAAAGCCGCAGCAAAGTCTATCAGAAGGAGTAAACCAGGAATATTATTTTTTTCTGAATAAAATGTCATATAACATTCTAATGTTTGATGTCATTAGTCTACCAGGTAAAAATCCAGTTTGGTCTTCATTTATAATTTTGGATAGCAAATTTTTCAAGCGAAAAGCAATTGACTTTTCTGCCGATTTTGATTGACAGCTTGCATTAGCCAATCGCATCGCACCATTCGCGCACACCCCCGGCAACGGCTTATCGCCGCCATCTTGTTAGACAAACAATGCATATTAGACAAACTAGTAACGAGTAGACAAATTTGAAAAGGCGAGAATTTGATCGAAAATACGGGTTTAAAATTGTTTTAATGATGTTGAAAATGTGTAGCTTTGGTGTGTGGGTTAGTTATAGTACAAAATTAGTCGATATACTGGTGATCGACGTTAAATTCAACCCATTTCAAAATCCTTGGACAAATCTAAAAGTGTGTATATGAACCACAAAATACCAGACAGCTGCTTTAAAAACAATGCATCTATAAAAACACCGACTGACCCCATATAGTCATTCTTTTCTAGCAAACACAGCAATCAAATTTAAGCGTGTCACACTGTTTATTGGGAGTAATCAACAACTTATCGACTACCGGTATATCACAGAGACCGCCGACATTATAATATCCCGATAGGGGCCTACTGCTATTATCAAGATCAAAGTATTGCACATCGGAATTTAGCACTGATTGTGCTAATTGGTCAATTATAAAATGTGTGCACATAATTATAGCATTGATTACTACACCGAGTCATTGTTTTATCGTTCTGTCAGACAAACGAGTTATTTAGTAAAGTTTTAATCAAATCTGCGAGTGATCGTGATCTGAAATTATGTTTTGAAAAAGAATTACAAATTAATTAATGCTGTCTGTCATTGACAATGATGAAAAGATGTAGTTACGGTCTGTGTGACAGTGATAGTAGATATCCAGATCGATTGATAGGTGACGTTAAATTCGTGCCATTTCCAAAACCTAAGACAAATCTTGAAACATGTCTAAGGTGAATTAAGTTGTGTGGACGACCAAACGACCAGCTGAATACATCCAAAATTAATGCAAACAGATATATTTGCACAAAAGTAAGTTGCAATTAATTTATTTACGGTATGCAAAAAAAATATATTCTGCATTTATAGATTTACTGTTCACAAGAGATATGTGAGTATAATGGTGATTAAAATTATACATGTGGTTCATACATATTGTCGTGGATGATGGACTAGGGATCAGATAGTAGTAATAGTACCCATGCATGTGCAGAGCTGTGGGATTCCCATATTAGCTCAGTGAACGTACTGGTTTTCAGTTTTTGGGCCTAATGTTCGAGTCTTCTAGGAGGCATAGGGTCGAGTCTCTCAAGACGGTGGCATATTTCATTTCTTTTGATGTCAAAGTTGACACGATATGGTTGTTCACTCTTCCGTTGACTGCGAAAGCATTTTCCATGAACACTTAACACGTCCTCATCCGTTAAATATATCTGTACTTTAGAGAAATAACCTTCACTGAAGAACTTAAACCATTGCTGTCTTGCTTTCAACGAGATATTCTTATCTGGGTGAAATAAAACCGAGAAATTCTTGTCTAGTCAATGTCCACGTCACACGTTTTCAACTTAAGCCCCAGTCTCTCGTTTAAGATTTTCTGAACTTTCTCCCACCTTTCATAGTGTGTTTCTGCCTTGTGGTTATCCTCTACTCCGTAAATACGAACACTATTACGGCAAGTGTACTGTTCTAGATCATTATTCTTCTTATCTATAGACTTGATCTTTACTTCTCTTTCAATGAGATCGTTTTCCAACTTTTCACAAGTTGTTTGCCAGTGTACCATTCTGATCTCGCAAATCTTCTATCATCGTCTCCAAATCGGACATTTTATTTCTGAGTTCCTCAATAATCGCTTCCTGGTGCCTAACCTTGTTGGTGACGTCCATGAACTCTTTCCGAACCATATCTACTTCCTTGTGCATCTCGGACATTATCTCGCCCTGCACTTCATTAAGTTTCTTACTTAATACTTCCTCCGTAGTCAATTCCATGAATTTTGACTCTATGAATTCTTTTGATGCAAACACACTAAGCTTCTCAGAAACACTTTTCAAAATATCATGGAGCTCACCCGGTGCAGCACACGCTTTCAGATGTTTATCTAACGTTTGTTGGGCAGAATCCTCGCTAGATTTTCCAGATTTCCCTCTGGGCTGTCTCGGCACCAGACTGCCAGATATGTCTGGCGTTTCCATAGTCTTGGTGTCCTCGGGGTTTTCCCCGCCTTCTTGTCCGATTTTGGAGGCATTATCAACTGAACTTACTATTCAAAGTTTCTATCCCGTGTGTTTACACAGTATTTTGAACACACACAGTCAGCTGATATCGAGTGGTCAACAATCACGAGTAATCCGTGCGGTCATCTCACTTGCTCTATTTTCTTACAAAAGTCGTCCAAATCCACTTTTCCCAGCTTCAAAAAGCTAAAATGTTTATACAATCATAATCCTTGTCTAATAATCTTTCCTTTTAACATTTTATTTTTAAATTTTAGTCCAATATTAATTTTTAAACCATTATTTTGTCACTTAGACATACAATCCATCAACCTTCATCCACGACCTTGACCTTTTTTACGGTTTGAAATATTTTAGTCTAAAATTTCTATATTTGGGGCAAACTAGAATGAAATGGTATTCACAAACTATACACTGCCTGTCATGAAAATGCATTTGCATTGGCACTACATGTACATTCGACAACCTTTAGTGAGAGGTGCAATTGTTCCTCAGTCTGGTGTGTAAGTCATTGGCTCGTCAGATATCAAGGTAGTAATAGGCTGGAACAGTTAGTAGATCAATATTAAGTTTCTTCAGTGATACAGACTGGTACAGAAATACAAATTATGTACGAATAGTGCCAAGTGCTACCATTGGACTATAGAATCCGCATGATTGATTGAACTGCCTAGGTTTAAAAATGCCAGGAACATCGCCGATGAAATACACGGTTTGGCTTATTATATAGTGCACCGCCATATTGGCCTACTACCGTGAAATGAGACTTCAGATAAACAAACGTAACTGTACAGTAAACGTACGAGTCACACCCCAAGTGTCATATAATTAGTCAGCAATTATAGTTAGATGCAATATTTGTTCCGACGAATGTATATGGATTATATGTGACCAAATCTTACAGATTACTGGACTACAACCATACGTTGTGCACTGGTAATCTGGTATAGAACTTGACAGGTGTGACAACATAATGAGGGTTGTAATTTGTATAATCATCATCATCTCTATTGATTGCCTCACTCTGTCAAGAGTATTTTAACAATATATTTTGATTATACATTATATCGCTTATATATATGTATGTCGGTGTCATTTCGAATACATTCAGTAAAAATTTAAGATTTCGATCACGTAAATTTCTACTATAGTTCATTCCTATATGTATTGCAATAATTATAACCTACATTTGTTGCCATAATTATATGCTTATGTCGTAAAATGTATATTTACTCACTAGAAACTGTAGAGTTTGTGAATAAAAGATTATATTTATTTTTAAGGTTTGTAGGGTATTTTCCCCAAATGTGTACCTATAACATGTTCACTTAACGAGGTGCTTAACCACTGTCCCTGGCCCTAGTCATACTCAGCATTGAGTGTTTGGGGTATTACGTATATATGTAAATATTATCATTTTAGGCTCATATTGTAAGAAGAAAATGTAAAGTTAAGGCTGATTATATAATACCAGGGTGTTTATAAGGGGGGGGTCACGTTTAATGGTGTCAATAAACTTGGGGGGAGAATATGTCCGGGTGTTTGTCCTACTCTCATCGAAACGTCTTACAGCTGGGCGCAAACTCCTGCCCTCTGACAACTGAAGCAAACTCGCTACCCCTGTGCTATCACAACTTGAACCACAGGATTGGTTCAGGTCGTGGAGTTATTTTCCGATAGACAACCCAAAAAAATGTACATGTATTAAATGTTGTAAAGTAATATTACATAAGGAGGTGTAATCTATCCCTGGGGTATATCGATAAAGCTGTCGTCCCTGGGGTATATCCCTGGGGTATATCGATAAACCTGTCTTCCCTGGGGTATATCGATAAACCTGTCGTCCCTGGGGTATATCGATAAAGCTGTCGTCCCTGGGGTATATCGATAAAGCTGTCGTCCCTGGGGTATATCCCTGGGGTATATCGTACTTCCTCCCCGGGTATATCGATAACCTGTCGTCCTGGGGTATATCGATAAAGCTGTCGTCCCTGGGGTATATCGATAAACCTGTCGTCCCTGGGGTATATCGATAAACCTGTCGTCCCTGGGGTATATCGATAAA
>CM026396.1:4213090-4231093 GCA_014843695.1 Archivesica marissinica
CGATATATTCATGGGCAGGGTATATACGGTATATTCATGGGCAGGGTATATACGGTATATTCATGGGCAGGGTATATACGGTATATACATGGGCAGGGTATATACGGTATATTCATGGGCAGGGTATATTCATGGGCAGGGTATATACGGTATATTCATGGGCAGGGTATATACATGGGCAGGGTATATACGGTATTCATGGGCAGGGTATATACGGTATATTCATGGGCAGGGTATATACGGTATATTCATGGGCAGGGTATATACGGTATATTCATGGGCAGGGTATATACGGTATATTCATGGGCAGGGTATATTCATGGGCAGGGTATATACGGTATATTCATGGGCAGGGTATATACGGTATATTCATGGGCAGGGTATATACGGTATATTCATGGGCAGGGTATATACAGTATATTCATGGGCAGGGTATATACGGTATATTCATGGGCAGGGTATATTCATGGGCAGGGTATATACGGTATATACATGGGCAGGGTATATACGGTATATTCATGGGCAGGGTATATACGGTATATTCATGGGCAGGGTATATACAGTATATTCATGGGCAGGGTATATACGGTATATTCATGGGCAGGGTATATTCATGGGCAGGGTATATACGGTATATTCATGGGCAGGGTATATACATGGGCAGGGTATATACGGTATATTCATGGGCAGGGTATATACGGTATATTCATGGGCAGGGTATATACGGTATATTCATGGGCAGGGTATATACGGTATATTCATGGGCAGGGTATATACGGTATATTCATGGGCAGGGTATATACGGTATATTCATGGGAGGGTATATACGGTATATTCATGGGCAGGGTATATTCTGGGCAGGGTATATACGGTATATTCATGGGCAGGGTATATACGGTATATCATGGGCAGGGTATATACGGTATATTCATGGGCAGGGTATATACGGTATATCATGGGCAGGGTATATACGGTATATTCATGGGCAGGGTATATTCATGGGCAGGGTATATACGGTATATTCATGGGCAGGGTATATTATGGGCAGGGTATATACGGTATATTCATACGTATATTCATGGGCAGGGTATATACGGTATATTCATGGGCAGGGTATATACGATATATTCATGGGCAGGGTATATTCATGGGCAGGGTATATACGGTATATTCATGGGCAGGGTATATTGGGTATATTCATGGGCAGGGTATATTGGGTATATTCATGGGCAGGGTATATACGGTATATTCATGGGCAGGGTATATAATTATGGTAGTCTAAACTTGTAAGAACCTGTTTTGACAACCAAACAAAATAATTTTGTATACATTAGAATGCAGGCCAAACTGAAGATATGGCATTACCGTATAACGGGTTTATTCTAGAGTGCAAGAAAGGGTCAGAGGAGGTACGTGTGGGAGAAGGGAATATTCTAGAGTGGAAGGAAGGCTCAGAAACGAGGCAGTGTGCATTTCGAGCGGTGAAGGGGGGTATGTGTTGAAGGAGGGGGTATTTGAAGGTTATCCCCTAGAAAATGTTGCTACTTACAGTGATTGACAGCTGATTATGTTTGATCAAAGAGGCCATAGGGCAGTATATATCGGTCAAAAGGGCGGACAAGTTTAAGTTTATAAAGTTCTGTCTGCCACAAGGCACTTGCCTGTTGAGGCTTACAAAACTTTAAAAAACAAAAAATTAAAAACAAAGATAAAAAGGCGGACATAAATGAAAATGGGAGGGCTAAAAAGCGACACAGAGTGGGGGGGGGGGGCGCCTTGTCAGTCCGTATTAGAAAATATCTACGTATACATGTTCATAAACACACACATTTGTCCACGTATAGAGACATGCCTTAGTTCAACAACAAAATATTACCTCTCCAAGAAATTCGCTGGCACCAATCCTGTCGAAGTCCCAGACTGTGATTTCAATCATTCTGTCCGCGAAGTCCTCGGGTTTCACAGGTTGGTACATGAATGTTTGATTCCAGCTGGGTTCTTTGGTATTCTGTACGGTTCTTGTTCTTCTTTTACTTTTCTCACTGAAAAATTGATAAACACTGCATAGTAAATGCATATCTATTAATTTATTTAAAACATCTGCTATGCATTTACTTAGAATAATTCTTACAACTCTATGCACAAAGCCACCACTATTTGAAACCCTATGCACAAAGCCACCACTATTTGAAACCCTATGCACAAAGCCACCACTATTTGAAACCATAGACACAAACCCATCACTATTTGAAACCTTAGGCACAAACCCATCACTATTTGAAACCTTAGGCACAAACCCATCATTATTTGAAACCACTATTTGAAACCCTAGACACAAACCCATCACTATTTGAAACCCTAGACACAAACCCATCACTATTTGAAACCCTAGGCACAAAGCCACCACTATTTGAAACCCTAGACACAAACCCATCACTATTTGAAACCCTAGACACAAACCCACCACTATTTGAAACCCTCTGCACAAACCCATCACTATTTGAAACCCTAGACACAAACCCATCACTATTTGAAACCCTAGACACAAACCCATCACTATTTGAAACCCTATGCACAAACCCATCACTATTTGAAACCCTAGACACAAACCCAGCACTATTTGAAACCCTAGACACAAACCCAGCACTATTTGAAACCTTAGGCACAAACCCAGCACTATTTGAAACACTATGCACAAAGCCTGCACTATTTGAAACCCTAGACACAAACCCATCACTATTTGAAACCCTAGGCACAAAGCCACCACTATTTGAAACATTATGCACAAACCCACCACTATTTGAAACCCTAGGCACAAACCCAGCACTATTTGAAACCCTAGGCACAAACCCAGCACTATTTGAAACCCTAGGCACAAATCCAGCACTATTTGAAACCCTAGGCACAAACCCACCACTATTTGAAACCCTATGCACAAAGCCACCACTATTTGAAACCCTATGCACAAAGCCACCACTATTTGAAACCCTATGCACAAAGCCACCACTATTTGAAACCCTAGGCACAAAGCCACCACTATTTGAAACCCTAGACACAAACCCATCACTATTTGAAACCATAGACACAAACCCATCACTATTTGAAACCTTAGGCACAAACCCAGCACTATTTGAAACCCTATGCACAAACCCATCACTATTTGAAACCCTATGCACAAACCCAGCACTATTTGAAACCCTCTGCACAAACCCATCACTATTTGAAACCCTAGGCACAAACCCAGCACTATTTGAAATCCTATGCACAAACCCACCACTATTTTGAAATCCTCTGCACAAACCCACCACTATTTTGAAACCCTAGGCACAAACCCACCACTATTTGAAACCCTAGACACAAACCCACCACTATTTGAAACCTTAGGCACAAACCCAGCACTATTTGAAATCCTATGCACAAACCCACCACTATTTTGAAATCCTCTGCACAAACCCACCACTATTTTGAAACCCTAGGCACAAACCCACCACTATTTGAAATCCTAGACACAAACCCACCACTATTTGAAACCTTAGGCACAAACCCAGCACTATTTGAAACCCTAGACACAAACCCACCACTATTTGAAACCCTAGGCACAAACCCATCACTATTTGAAACCCTAGGCACAAACCCACCACTATTTTGAAACATTATGCACAAACCCAGCACTATTTGAAACCCTATGCACAAACCCACCACTATTTGAAACCCTATGCACAAACCCACCACTATTTGAAACCCTCTGCACAAAGCCACCACTATTTGAAACCCTAGGCACAAAGCCACCACTATTTGAAACCCTAGACACAAACCCATCACTATTTTGAAACCCTAGACACAAACCCACCACTATTTGAAACCCTAGGCACAAACCCATCACTATTTGAAACCCTAGGCACAAACCCAGCACTATTTGAAACCCTATGCACAAACCCATCACTATTTGAAACCCTAGGCACAAACCCACCACTATTTTGAAACCCTAGACACAAACCCACCACTATTTTGAAACCCTAGACACAAACCCAGCACTATTTGAAACCCTAGACACAAACCCACCACTATTTTGAAACCCTAGACACAAACCCAGCACTATTTGAAACCACTATTTGAAATCCTAGGTACAAACCCACCACTATTTTGAAACCCTAGACACAAACCCATCACTATTTTGAAACCCTAGACACAAACCCACCACTATTTGAAACCCTAGGCACAAACCCAGCACTATTTGCGAAACCTAGGTACAAACCCAGCACTATTTGAAACCCTAGACACAAACCCACCACTATTTTCTTCTTCTTCTTGTCGTTCGCGAATCACATGGACAAGCCGGCAGCAAACACGAAATGGGCCGTCCTCCTCAGATCCTCCCGGTAGCCATGTAACTTCGTCTGGAGAGAAGTATCTGTTGGCCAAGTTGTTTTCCTCAGCCCATGAAGATTGGGACACTCCTGGAGGATGTGTTCTGCAGTCAGGTCCCCTACTTTGCAGCTGCAGGCAGTTGATGGAGCTAGTCCAAGCTTCCTACACATATGGAAGTTCAGGCGGTTATGCCCTGTTCTAAGCCGGAATATCGTGACTTGCTCCTGTCTGGTGAGAAGGTGGTAGTCATCCTTCTCGACTGTTGGCTTTGATGCAGATTTGATTATGGTGCATTTCTCCTTGTAAGTCAAATCTTTGTCTGGTTGCCTCTCGGTAGAACCTTGCTTGACAAGCTGGTCAGCGTTTTTCATTGCCAGGGATGCCTATGTGTGCAGGTACCCACTGGAGGACAGTTCTTTTAGTTACGCTGATTGTTCGAAGGGCTTCCATCAGGTGGGGTTCTTTGTTGTTAGACAGGGCATCCAGAACTGAGAGCGCATCAGTCAGGAAGACAACCTGGGCACACTCCACAGTGTTGTGTACTAGAGATGCTGCTGTTTCAAGGGCCTGTACTTCTGCCCAATAGTTGCTGCAGTGTACTCCAGTAGGTAGAGCAACTGACTGTGTGTGTCCATCTGGGTGTCGGACATACACGCCTGCTCCTCCGTTTGCTACTGCTCTTGTGGCTGAACCATCTGTGTAGACTTGTATCCATGCTTCTCCAGGATAACTCTTGTCGATGTGTGCTAGTGTGAGGGCACGTTTGACGTCATCATGTTGTCTATCTCTGGATGTCATGTATGGGATTGTACTGCAGATGGTAACCTTGGATTCATCGCTAGTCAACCATGGCTTGGATAGAAATGGCGTTGGAGGCAATGTATTGGCTGGGAGATGGCTGGTGTGCTTTTGAGCAAGCTTCTTGGACTGGTGGATGAAATGCTTCGCTTTAGACGATTCTTCGTTAGTGCCTCAACTCTCTGCTTCATCGGTTGTTCTTCCTGACATTGAAACTTCTCTGTCTGTAGAGGAATTCTTGTGTCGCGACGTTCTTGCAGTGGCTGGATGGAAGTAATTTTCTCCATGGCCTTGATTGGAGTGCTCTTCATTGCACCTGTGATCAGCCTGAGAGCCTTGTTCTGAACCTTGTCGAGTGTCTGTTGGTTGGTCTTGGCTGATGTTGTCCAGGCGGTGGATCCATATTCCAGGTGAGGCATGACCACACCTGGGTATATAGTCTTCAGGATGTGATCATTGGCACCCCATGTGGTGCCAGCAAGCTTCCGAAGGATTGCAAGCTTGCGATTGGCTTTGGCCTCTGCTTTCTGGATATGTGGCTTCCATGTCTGCCGTCTGTCAAATGTCACCCCCAAGTATGTTGGCTCGTTGTCCATCTTCAAGGCAGTTCCACCGACTTTGATGGTTCCAGCTTTCTGTTTGGTGGAAAGTGTGAAGAGTGTGCTTGACGACTTCTCCTTATTAATAGAGATGCACCAGTCTTCTGCCCATGCTGTGAGCTTGTCTGCGGCCATCTGCATTCTGTATGTGGCAGTCGTTGCATGTTCTTCAACACACCACATGACCAAGTCGTTAGCATAGAGTGCTGCTTTGATACCTTTTGGGAGCTCTGCAAGCAAGTCATCGATGAAGATGAGGAACAGCGTAGGCGAGATCACTCCTCCTTGATGAACACCGTGTCGGATGAGGAATTTCTTGCTCTTCTGGTTGTCAACAAGTACTCTGGCTCTGCGATTGTGTAGGAAGGATTTGGTCCATCGGAGCATCTTGTCGGCAATTCCGCATCGTTGCATCTTGACCAGCAGCCCATCAGTCCAGACTTTGTCAAAAGCCTTCTGGAGGTCTATCCAGGTTGCAAAAACTACCTTCTGGCTTTGGAATGCATCCTCAACTTCCTGAGCGAGGTATGTTTCCTGGTCCTCTGTGCATCTGAACTGTCGGAATCCTGCTTGTTCCTTGGATAGGAGGTTTTCTGTCTCAAGGTACCACATGAGTCTCTTGTTAACTATCCTCTCCATTGTCTTGACCACACAGCTAGTGAGACTAATAGGGCGATAGCTGGAAGCTTTCTTTCTATCCTTGCCGTTCTTGTAGATTGGGATAACGTTGGCTTCCTGCGGAACTATGCCTTCTTCCCAGCTAAGATTGAAGATGTCAAGAAGTTTCAGCATGGTTGAGCATCCAAGATGAGTTAGCATCTCATTGGAGATTCCATCTGGTCCAGGTGACTTCCTCTTTTTCAGTTGTCTGAGCGCTGTGTACAGTTCCTGGTATGTAAGTGGAAGTTTCATGGAGTCTTGTTCCGTATGCCTTTTACTTCTATCCTTCTGTTCTTTCCGTGCCTCTCTTTGCTGTTGGCGTGTGACTTTGATGTTGCCCTCTTTCTGGTAGGCTTTGGCGAGATAGTCTGCAGTCTCTTTGCCGGTCAACAGTTTCCCATCCTCATCCAACGTGATTTTCTGTCTGTTATTTTCTTCATCATTTAGCTGTTTCGTGAGCCTCCACAACTTCCTCCCGTCCTTCTCAAGGTTCAGGGCAGCAGTTTTCTCTCTCCAACTTCGTCGTGTAGCTTCCAGTTTAGATTTTTGAAACTGTGCCTTTGCTTTCTGAAGTTGTTCATGGTTTTCTTGTGATGGCTGTTCTTCTGCCCTGTTCCTTGCTTCAGTGAGTTCATCTTGGAGGGTCTGCAACTGATTGGTCCAGTAGGGCTTGTATTCTCTTCTCGCACCTCTAGGGATGGTTTCATGGGCAGCTTTGAGTATGCAGCTGTTGAACTCTTTCACCACGTTGTTAACCTCTCTTCCTTGTACAGTGGAACCTCTCTAAACCGGACATCTTCGGGACTGGATAAAAAGTCCGGTTTACAGGTTTCCGGTTTTCAGACGCTTTTTATTGATGTGTTTTCAAAACTGCATATAGCCTTTATAAAGTACATATCGTCGGCCTAATATCAAAACCTCGTATAGACCATTTTTTCAGAAAACAACTTTTTGACATCGCGGGAATCATTGCGGCATAGCGCAGATTCTGTCAAAACGACGTACTCCTACTCCAATTGTAAGTGCTGTAAACAGTCATATGACAAAATATCGTATACTGATTGGTGCATAATCCTTAAGATCAAAACCTCGTACTTCGCTTAGAACAGTGTCAGCTATGATAAGCAGTCTTCAACAGAAGGATGCCAAATAGTAGGAGATGAAAACACTGACCATGTGCGAGCTAGTATTGGAAGTGTGTTAGCTCAGGCAACGATGGTTTGTGAAGATGGACACAATGATAACATTAATAAGGAAGAACATCATGCAGTTGACAAGAGCGATTGTGAAATTAGGAAAAATGGTGATGAAGAATTATCTGTTTTAATGTCACCAGAAGTTGGAGGGGATAACCAGACTCTCGAGAGGAGTCATACATGTACAGGAGGAGATGACATTTCTGAGGACGCAGAGGAGCTAGACCTAGATGATTATGTAAGAGATCCAGATTACTTCCCCGAAAAAAGAGATAAGAGTTATGAGTCTTCTGATGAATTAGAAAAATTTCCAACATATATAAACGAAGCCAGTGTAGATCATGAAGAGGTCGTACAAGATCAACCAACTGTAAAGAGAAGAAAACGCAGGTCGGAACATGAATGGAACAGACAAAAGCAAATGGTGGCCAGAATGGCAGGAAGGTCATACAAAGGTTGGAAGAAAAATGAAGAAGGAAAGTGGCTGTTAACTGAAGCGAGAAAAGAGAGGGTTTTGAAACCACCAGGTTGTTCAAAACAGTGTCGGAATTCAAAAATTAAGTGTTGTGATCAGATTTCTGAGAACCTTTATTCAATCAGTTCTGGACGCAGTATGATTGGAATGAGAAGAAACTGTATGTCTCTACATCAGTTCTAGAATCCGACGTTAAGTCGACATCAGCCGAAAGCTCTGGTAGAAAGGGCAAGACCTACAAATATTACATGACAGTCAGAGAAAAGAGAATATGTGTCTGCAAACACATGTTTTTGAACACTCTATGCATCGGTGAGAAAGCAGTATATGGGTGGAAGCAGACTAATTTTCAAGAAAGTCAAGAAGCGACAGAATATGCAGAGGCCTCTGACGATAACACACGTACAGGAGGTAGACAGCGTGTGCAACCCCATAAAGAAAAGCCACAGTCAGAAGTTAGACAGAGTGCACAAGAATATCTAGAAAAACTACCCAAAATGGAATCACACTACTGTAGGGCAACTAGTAAAAAGCTTTATATTGAACCAGTTTTCACAACAAAAGCTGAACTGTACAGGGCGTATGTCGAGAATTGTAAGGAGAATGGTCATAATGCAGCATCAAACTGTAACTTTAGGACAGTATTCGACAAACTGAATCTTTCACTGTACACACCTAAGAAGGATCAATGTGACAAGTGCTGTGAGTATGAATGTGGAAATATCACAGAGGATGTATACCGCCAAACACATGCAAAGAAAAGAAGATGCTAGACAAGCAAAGGCAGAAGACAAAGAAGTGTCTTAGTGACAACTCATACAAAGTGCTGACAATGGATTTACAGGCTGTTATGCTTTGTCCAAAACTGCAAGCCAACTTTATATTACAAGACGAAGTTTGCATGTCATAACTTCACAATTATGGACCTGGGAAGCAAAGATAACACGTGCTATTTTTGGAATGAATCAGACGGTGACCTGTCAGCAAGTTCGTTTGCTGCTACATGCATAACACATTACATAGAGCACTTGTTGGCAACCGAACCAGGAGTTAAAGAAATTGTTCTGTATAGTGACGGCTGCAATTATCAGAATCGAAATGCGGTGTTGGCAAACGCCCTTTTGAAGACAGCCGTCGACAAACAGATTACCATTGTCCAAAAGTTCCTAGAGCATGGACATACCAATATGGAGGTAGATGCAATGCACATTCTCATAGAAAGGAATCTGAAAAAAAGCCCATCTACGTGCCTCAGAATTATGGAGACATAATTTCGTCAGCAAGGCCGAAACAGAAATGCATGGTACACTACGTACCATACACATTCTTCAAAGACATGACAAATCTGTCATACTACAGCTCAATAAGGCCAGGAAATAAAGTTGGGAACCCAACTGTGACAGAAATTCGTGTACTCAGGTACAGTACAAATGGGACCATCTATTACAAACTTGGATTCCAAGAGGACTACTAGGACCTTCCACGGAGGGCAAAGCAACAGACCGGAGTTGGAGCAATTACAAGACTTCATCAGAACAAACTTCCAATCAAACAGTCTAAATATAAGCACCTGCAGGAACTGAAACGAGTTATACCTCAAGACTACCATACATTCTATGACTGCTTGCCTTTTCATTAAGTACACAAGAGTGAAAACTCTGCTATCTGTGCTATAATGTAGATAGCTGTTATTTTGAACTACTTACTGTAGGAATTGAGAGCTGCCTTAAGTCATAATGTTCATTAGTGGAGGTTACAGGAGTGTCTAGTGAGTTTCCTTCCATTACAAAACAATTCAAAACATTGAAACTTCACTGCTCATTATGAGCAGTTATTTTCGGCATTGTTTTTGTATAACCCTATTGTGCGTTTTACGCATTGATTTTGTTCACATTTGCAGATTTCTCTTTCCTTTCAACTTATAGCATCATTGGCATTTACAGTCAAACATGTTTTATACGACCATATGACATACAACATAGTGGTTGTTCTGGACAGGTGGTAGTATAATACAGGTCAAATGTAATGCAGGAAGCTCCAACTGCCACCTGCCTGAAAGGTATTATTGTCTATGGCCGATTGATACAGGTTGCACAGTAGATCTAGTTATAGTTCTATATTACAGGAAGTAAATAATTATAGTTAGTATTTCAACGTTATTTCTTCTTTGAAATTATCTGTTATAAATGTTGTTCTTATAAGCCAGAGTGTTTTTAATCTATTGATACCATACTTCAAACCTGTCCTAAGCGACACTATAAGAGACGTTAATATCTTGGGATTACATTCAACCTAAATTTAGCGACCATCTTGCAATAGTAATCACCAAATTCCTGGTGTGACGGTCGATGAATACAATTTTTACTGTAGGTGGAGTTGTCCCTGAGAACTTGATTTTTTCCTATGAAGAATATGGTTTACATTTGTTTGCTACAATGTCAATATTTTGATATAAATACCATCTATTCATACAGAATAATTGTATATTGCATTATTGAGTACCACAATACAAAAAGTCGTATATGTATTAAAAATTTAAAACTGGTGCCAAACGATCGTATACGAGATTACTCATCTATTTTGTTTACAAATGCAAAAATCAGATTGCTAAGCAATTTGTTATGACATCTTAATGGTACATTCGAAATTTAGAAAGATTCCAACAAAATTTGAAACAATGAGAAACAAAAATGTCTCTCCTGTAAAATATAGAAAACTGGCTATACGAGGTATTGATATTAGGCCGACGATATGCCTTTATAGTTTATACTGTATTATTGCAGAAATATTTTTGAAAACAGTTCTTTAAATATTATTGTGTGAAACAAATGGTCAAAAGTTGCGAAAATCATAATTATCTTGTGTGACTGGATTATATTGTGCTTTCACGGGTGATCAAACGGTTGCATCAAACAATAAATTACGAGATTCACAAAATCCTTTATTCGTTATCAAACAACTTTTATAATTGCCTATAGGATAGTAATCTACACGTGATTATAACATAATCCCCCAGTTAGCCGACAAATTAACTGTACATGAGTGCTAATTGCAGTAATCATCAATCAGCCTGACATCTTATAATCTTGCGCGATTATCACACGTTCATAGATCAAACGCGCAAACGAGATTGGAAAGTGTCAGCAGCGTGTCAATTTATGACGGAATACACAAACAAATTCAACACTTTTTAGTTTAATGATGAAGACCTATGTCGCCTAAAAGTTGTTCCGGTTTTGGGAGGTGAAATTACATCAAACTGTACCCAAATTATGCAATTTTTTCGTCCGGTTTCCGGAGTTGAGAGGTTCCGGTTTTCAGAGTGATTTTATGTAAGAAATAAAGAAGAAACAATTCAGGACTTTCAAAAACGTCCGGTTTTGGGAGTATTCCGATTTAGAGAGGGTCCGGTTTTGGGAGGTTCCACTGTACCTGTATGCCTCGAGTAAGAGAATTGGACCGAATAGCAAAGAGACTCCACTTGGCTTTCTTGTAGTTCCATCTAGGGTAGGGATGGTCTGTCTGTATCACTTCACTGCTGAGTGTGAGGAACACTGGTTTGTGGTCACTTCCACCAAGTTGATCGCCAACTTCTCTAACCGTACCTTTCTGGATGTCCTCTGTGCAGAATGCTAGATCTGGAGAGGTAGTAGTGTGCCATCGCCTGGAGTAGAAGGTTGGTACATCATAGGGCTGGTTGACAAGAATCAAGTTGTGCTCATCCTGCCAGTCCTCCACTTCATCCCCACGCCTATCAGACTGTGCATATCCCCAACTCTGGGAATGACTATTGAAGTCACCAACAACCATGTATCGACTGTTTGAAGCTTCAATAGTGTCAAGGGCAAGGGCTTTGTCATTTGGGCAGTAGTAGTTGACGAGGTTCAACTCAGTTGATTTGGTCTTGATCTTGAACTCCTGGTATTCCGCTCCTTCAAGGTAGGTTTTCACTTCACTCGCATTGATGTTGTTCCAGACTAGAGTGAGCACACCACCCTTGTGTCTGTCTTGTCGGTCTGCTCGGAGGCACTGGTAGCCTCGTACTTTGAACGTCTTGTCTTTGTTCAGGTGTGTTTCCTGTATGCAGCAAACACTTACCTCTTTGTCCTGTAGTACTTGCTCCAGTTCAGTCTTTTTGTTAAAGACTCCTTCAGCATTCCACTGCATGAGCACAAGAGGTTTCTGCTTCACGTTTCAGCCAGTAGCTGTCCTTCGCCGTCCCCTGGCTCCACTGGGCGGCTTAGGGTGACCTCCAGTAGCTAAGGATGGGTTCCTTCGAGGTATGGAACCCGGCACTGTACCTGCCTGGCGGGTCTTCACAGGTCCAGCACCATCTCGGTTTACTCTTTCTGTCATTGTGATTCATTTTGCGTTTATGCGTACCACTATTTTGAAACATTATGCACAAACCCACCACTATTTGAAACCCTAGACACAAACCCATCACTACTTGAAACCCTAGGCACAAACCCACCACTATTTGAAATCCTATGCACAAAGCCACCACTATTTGAAACCCTCTGCACAAAGCCACCACTATTTGAAACCCTATGCACAAAGCCACCACTATTTGAAACCCTATGCACAAAGCCACCACTATTTGAAACCCTATGCACAAAGCCACCACTATTTGAAACCCTCTGCACAAAGCCACCACTATTTGAAACCCTATGCACAAAGCCACCACTATTTGAAACCCTATGCACAAACCCAGCACTATTTGAAACCCTATGCACAAACCCATCACTATTTGAAACCCTAGACACAAACCCAGCACTATTTGAAACCCTAGACACAAACCCAGCACTATTTGAAACCCTAGACACAAACCCAGCACTATTTGAAACCACTATTTGAAACCCTAGACACAAACCCATCACTATTTGAAACCCTAGACACAAACCCATCACTACTTGAAACCCTAGGCACAAACCCATCACTATTTGAAACCCTAGGCACAAACCCACCACTATTTGAAACCCTAGGCACAAACCCACCACTATTTGAAACCCTAGGCACAAACCCATCACTATTTGAAACCCTAGGTACAAACCCAGCACTATTTGTGAAACCTAGACACAAACCACACTCACCACACTCACCACACAGAGTTTAAACCTCCATTATCCACGGTATATAATTTAATTATGTCAGTCTTACCTCCTATCTGGAAGCAGGTAGATTTTGCAATAAGGATTTCTAAATTTGCCGTCGTTTGTCATCGGCATATCTATAGCATTAATAATGGTGATGATTAACTCAAAGCTTCTCTTCTCATACCACAGTTTCACCTGCAAAATACAATAACATTTCATCATACATGGTACAGTGAAACCCGTCAAAACCGGAACCCGTCAAAACCGGAACCCCTCTAATCCGGAACCCCTCAAAACTGAAACCCCTCTAATCTGGAATTCCCTACAAATAAAACCCCTCATTTACTGATCAGGCTCTATACTCTTTGCTATTCGGATAGTGTAGCTAAATCATTGGTCTGAATAGCAAACAACATAGATCCTGAGTAGACGTGGCACTACGCCGTGGCTGATCTAGATTTATGTTGCTTGCATATTCCTTCCAATATATTCGGCCGGTTAAGGGTTAAACAGTTATCTTCAGATAGCTAATTGTCATTTAATTACATATTTCACCTATATTAAGCAGCCACATGTCACTTTCCATTGAGTGGCTGCCAAAGACATGTTCGCCTGAAGTTAAAATAAATGCAAGTTCATCGTAAAAACAACCAGATAACACTGGCTATAATAACGTTTGACATTTCTTTCCCCGCTCCCCTTCTTTGTTCATTGTAAAAAACCTCTGTAAACTGAGACCCCTCTATTTCAAATACAGAATAGATTTTTAAAAAAACAGCAAATATGAAACTGACTATTCTATTATACGGTATTGTACAATTAAAACTGTCAACTATAGCCATGTCTCAACCTCCTCCTACACATCAGAGCTGCCCATGTGATTTGTTAATATAGAAGACATCTACCCAACCAGGTAAAACCCCTCTAAACCGAAAACCCATCCACACCAAACAAGTTTGTAAAATACACAATGTCACAAAGATTTTCGATGTGTGAAATATATTCCGACTCTCATTTAATCCCCCGCAGACATAAACACAGGGGACGTTGACATTTAATCCCACGCAGACATAAACACAGGGGACTTGACATTTAATCCCCCGCAGACATAAACACAGGGGACATTGACATTTAATCCCACGCAGGCATAAACACAGGGGACGTTGACATTTAATCCCACGCAGGCATACACACAGGGGACATTGACATTTAATCCCATGCAGACATAAACACAGGGGACATTGACATTTAATCCCATGCAGACATAAACACAGGGGACGTTGACATTTAATCCCATGCAGACATAAACACATGGGACGTTGACATTTAATCCCATGCAGACATAAACACATGGGACGTTGACATTTAATCCCATGCAGACATAAACACAGGGGATGTTGACATTTAATCCCACACAGACATATACACAGGGGACGTTGACATTTCCTTCCCCACTCCCCAAGGCTCAGACGAGCTTACAACTATGGTCACTTAACACTTGTTAAAACCAGACAATTTTGTAAAATACACATATAAATGTCACAAAGATTTGCGATGTGTGAAATATATTCTGCCGCAATGGAATGGTAAAACATTATTTCTATTTGTATGAGAAATGAGCAGATAACAAATGTGTAATATTTTCTTATCTTTCCTAGAAAGTAGGGCTTGACATTTCAATCACATCGTCCCATGGGGCTTACAGTGTGCTAGAGGTTAATATCAAAGACATTGAATGTCATTCTCCGGTCTTCGGTTACTAGCAACCGATTTAACTGGATTTTTTAAAAGGTTTTCCAGAGCTGTTTTAGAACTACAGTCAAACCTGTGTTAGTGACCTATATTAACCCGTAACTTACCTATCACGACTAAAGTCGCTTTTGCAAACAGCATAGAGCCAAATCAGATGGAACACAATACATTATGTTGCTTGCACATTCCTTCCAATATATTCGGCCGGTTAAAGGTTAAACAGTTATCTTCAGATACCTAATTGTCATTTAATTACATATTTCACCTATATTAAGCAGCCACCTGTGCTAACCACCTATATTAAGCAGCCATGTGTGCTAACCACCTATATTAAGCAGCCACCTGTGCTAACCACCTATATTAAGCAGCCATGTGTGCTAACCACCTATATTAAGCAGCCACCTGTGCTAACCACCTATATTAAGCAGACACCTGTGCTAACCACCTATATTAAGCAGCCACCTGTGCTAACCACCTATATTAAGCAGACACCTGTGCTAACCACCTATATTAAGCAGCTGTCTGTGCTAACCACCTATATTAAGCAGCCACCTGTGCTAACCACCTATATTAAGCAGCTGTCTGTGCTAACCACCTATATTAAGCAGCCACCTGTGCTAACCACCTATATTAAGCAGCCACCTGTGCTAACCACCTATATTAAGCAGCTGTCTGTGCTAACCACCTATATTAAGCAGCCACCTGTGCTAACCACCTATATTAAGCAGCCACCTGTGCTAACCACCTATATTAAGCAGCTGTCTGTGCTAACCACCTATATTAAGCAGCTGTCTGTGCTAACCACCTATATTAAGCAGACACCTGTACTAACCACCTATATTAAGCAGACACCTGTGCTAACCACCTATATTAAGCAGCCAACTGTGCTAACCACCTATATTAAGCAGACACCTGTGCTAACCACCTATATTAAGCAGACACCTGTGCTAACCACCTATATTAAGCAGACACCTGTGCTAACCACCTATATTAAGCAGACACCTGTGCTAACCACCTATATTAAGCAGACACCTGTGCTAACCACCTATATTAAGCAGACACCTGTGCTAACCACCTATATTAAGCAGCCACCTGTGCTAACCACCTATATTAAGCAGCCACCTGTGCTAACCACCTATATTAAGCAGCCACCTGTGCTAACCACCTATATTAAGCAGCTGTCTGTGCTAACCACCTATATTAAGCAGACACCTGTGCTAACCACCTATATTAAGCAGCTGTCTGTGCTAACCACCTATATTAACCCTTTCCTTCATAGAGATTTACTATTATATCTCCATACAAACGACAGTCATTTAGCTGTCATGCAGTGGATAAGTAGTCGCCATATCTATCCCACCTCCATAGATATTACTGGAACTACATAGAGATTTAGGTTAATATACTATTATATCTCCATACAAACGACAGCCATTTAGCTATCATGCAATGGATAAGTTCTCACCATATCTATCCCACCTCCATAGATATTACAGTGACTTCATAGAGATTTAGGTTAATATACTATTATATCTCCATACAAACGACAGCCATTTAGCTATCATGCAATGGATAAGTAGTCACCATATCTATCCCACCTCCATAGATATTACAGGGACTTCATAGAGATTTAGGTTAATATACTATTATATCTCCATACAAACGACAGCCATTTAGCTATCATGCAATGGATAAGTAGTCACCATATCTATCCCACCTCCATAGATATTACAGGGACTTCATAGAGATTTAGGTTAATATATTATTATATCTCCATACAAACGACAGCCATTTAGCTATCATGCAATGGATAAGTAGTCACCATATCTATCCCACCTCCATAGATATTACTGGGACTACATGATATTCTGGACTTTATTATGAACATTGGTTGGCTTCTACATTGTCAATGTATGTCGTATTGGTAATGGCGTCAAGAGGTGCTCTTATGGGGGAAAGGGTTAAGCAGCCACCTGTGTTGACCACCTATATTAAGCAGCCACTTGTGTTAACCTGTAACTTTCCATTAAATGGTAGCCTAAGACATGTTCGACTGCAATTTAAATGAATGCAAATTAATTGTAAAAACAACGAGATAATACTCCGGCTATGATAACATAATAATTGTCACCATAGAAACTGTGTATTGTTCACAAATTATTTTAAACAGGTGAAGTATGCCCTACATACATGTGAAGTATCCCCCCTACATACATGTGAAGTATCTCCTACATACATGTGAAGTATCCCCTACATACATGTGAAGTATCCCCTACATACATGTGAAGTATCCACTACATACATGTGAAGTATCCCCCTACATACATGTGAAATATCCCCTACATACATGTGAAGTATCCCCTACATACATGTGAAGTATCCCCCTACATACATGTGAAGTATCCCCTACATACATGTGAAGTATCCCCTACATACATGTGAAGTATTCCTACATACATGTGAAGTATCCCCTACATACATGTGAAGTATCCCCTACATACATGTGAAGTATCCCCTACATACATGTGAAGTATCCCCTACATACATGTGAAGTATCCCCTACATACATGTGAAGTATCCCCTACATACATGTGAAGTATCCCCTACATACATGTGAAGTATCCCCTACATACATGTGAAGTATCCCCTACATACATGTGAAGTATCCCCTACATACATGTGAAGTATCCCCTACATACATGTGAAGTATCCCCTACATACATGTGAAGTATCCCCTACATACATGTGAAGTATCCCCTACATACATGTGAAGTATCCCCTACATACATGTGAAGTATCCCCTACATACATGTGAAGTATCCCCTACATACATGTGAAGTATCCCCTACATACATGTGAAGTATCCCCCCTACATACATGTGAAGTATCCCCTACATACATGTGAAGTATCCCCTACATACATGTGAAGTATCCCCTACATACATGTGAAGTATCCCCTACATACATGTGAAGTATCCCCTACATACATGTGAAGTATCCCCTACATACATGTGAAGTATCCCCTACATACATGTGAAGTATCCCCTACATACATGTGA
>CM026396.1:4232093-4261151 GCA_014843695.1 Archivesica marissinica
CCCGACTAGCTCAGTTGATGCCCGGCTAGCTCAGTTGATGCCCGGCTAGCTCAGTTGATGCCCGGCTAGCTCAGTTGATGCCTGGCTAGCTCAGTTGATGCCCGGCTAGATCAGTTGATGCCCGGCTAGCTCAGTTGATGCCCGGCTAGCTCAGTTGATGCCCGGCTAGCTCAGTTGATGCCTGGCTAGCTCAGTTGATGCCCGGCTAGATCAGTTGATGCCCGGCTAGCTCAGTTTGATAAAGCGTAGAGGAAAGGTCCCGGGTTAGCTGCACATATTTCTCACATTTGGCACCCATCGAGGGACCGCGACTGGATATATACTTTGAGATCATGTTCACCTTGCTGACATGTCACAGAGTGAGAAAAATGTGCCGCCAATCAGGAACTCGAACCCGGGACCTTTCTCTTATAGGGTGACTAGGTCCGTACCGCGACATGCTTCCCCACTAATTTGGAATTTGTCCACGAATTTCCACGGATGAGTACAAAGTGAACATGATCTCGAAGTATATTACCAGTCGCGTACAACAACTTACAACATATTGTATCGTATGAGATAATTATGTTAACCATAAATCAATTTGTTTTACTGATAGAAACAAGAAACTATTAGTAGGAATTTAGCCACATAATTATGTTCTATAGTATGTATCCTTCCTAGCCTGGTTCACTAGGTGATGTAGCCTGGTTCACTAGGTGATGTAGCCTGGTTCACTAGGTGATGTAGCCTGGTTCACTAGGTGATGTAGCCTGGTTCACTAGGTGATATAGCCTGATTCACTAGGTGATGTAGCCTGGTTCACTAGGTGATGTAGCCTGGTTCACTAGATGGCCTGTTCGCCTGGTCATATAAATATATTTTAATACCGAGATCATTAATTATGCCGTATTGAGTTTCTGATAATATCAACGCATGTGGAAACTTGGGGGTATTCCGTGTAATTATTGATTATCATTAATTCTATTAATAGGCCTATTAGCACATGACTTAATTAATGACGTACTTGAATCGAAAGCGAGGCACTGCAATGTTGATAAAACTTTATAATTGGCCGCCATTGTTTACAGGTCAATGGAACAATCAATAGTTTTAAAAAGTACAATATGCGTCTGATTTGACATATTTACTCAAGATTTAAGTTCTCCTTACCAATTACGCCGAATCGACCCGTTACCACCTAAACGTAGTAGTTAAAATCCGATATCTCGTCAATATAACACAGAAACGGGAAATTATATGTTTGCAATGTAAATGAGGCTACGGTTCGTGTATTTTCGGAAATGATCGTGTATTTTCGGAAATGATTGTTATTTCCGAAAAGATTCCATTTCTATTTTTAGCAATCGTATGTTGCAGATAAGAGTTGTCGTTCTTCAATCAACACCCTAGAAAATATGGGTGTAATGTAGGTAGTGTTATGCTCGGAAATCGAGTTTCCCCAGGCTGTCATTTTGCCAGAAGTAAATTAGTGAAAAATCCAGAACTGGAACCCAGGCTAACCGTCACCCACTTACATAAGAACATAAGGTGACACATAGTCAGTCCCTCTTGTAGTCTTACCCGACGTTCGGGCAAGATACTGTTACAAAAAGCGGAATGTTTGGATAGTAACATCTTTGCAACAAACCCAAACTGTCGCGATCTATCAAGCATCCATAGCGATTGATGAGAATGTCGGGATATCTATCCAACCTCCATAGAGATTACTGGGAATGTCGCGATATATATATCCAACCTCCATAGAGATTACTGGGAATGTCAGGATATCTATCCAATCTCCATAGAGATTACTGGGAATGTCGCGATATCTATCCAACCTCCATAGAGTTTACTGGGAATGTCACGATATATATCCAACCGCCATCAAGATTACTGGGAATATTGCAAGGAAGTACTATGACATTGGCTCTCTGATTAGCGCAGTGGTTAACACGCTCGTTTCTCACCAATGAAACCCGGGTTTCGATCCTCGGACCTGAAGTATGTGAGATTGTTCGGAGGTCGCCAGATCGGATAGGTCAGTTATTCTCCGGTTTCCTTCCACATGGAGGATCACATAAACGCTTTCATCCGTGCCAACGAGAGAGATTAATATAAGTTGTTAAAAGCTTGTTTCTCAATTGTTGTAAAATAAATAAAGTTTAATAAAAAAAATGAAAATGGAAGGACTAAACAGCGACAGTTTATACTTTAATATGACATTCTAGTTCCCAATTGTATAAATATGAGGTACCAGGTGAAGATCAATATTTCATGTCCACTTCTTGGGATAAGATCGCAAATTTCAAACAGGTTTGTTTACTTCTGCAAAAACCGCGCCGTATCTGTAGACCACGGACGAGTAACATGTTCATTTACTTCTGCAAAAACGCCACCGTATCTGTAGGCCACAAACGAGTAACATGTTCATTTACTTCTGCAAACATCGCACCGTATCTGTAGACCACGGACGAGTAACAAGTTCATTTACTTCTGCAAAAACGGCACCGTATCTGTAGGCCACGGACGAGTAACAAGTTCATTTACTTCTGCAAAAACGGCACCGTATCTGTAGACCACGGACGAGTAACAAGTTCATTTACTTCGGCAAACATCGCACTGTATCCGTAAACCACAGACGAGTAACATGTTCATTTACTTCGGCAAACATCGCACCGTATCCGTAGACCATGGACGAGTAACATGTTTATTTACTTCGGCAAACATCGCACCATATCCGTAAACCACAGACGAGTAACAAATTCATTTACTTCGGCAAACATCGCACCGTATCCGTAGACCACGGGACAGAGTTTTTATGTCCCAAACAACGGACATCGAGTGTCGCTTATCTGCCGATTCCCGTGTATGTGATAAAGAGAAACTGTAACAAGTTATACCCTGGCATTTACTCTATCTCTCCTGTAACAAGTTATACCCTGGCATTTACTCTATCTCTCCTGTAACAAGTTATACCCTGGCATTTACTCTATCTCTCCTGTAACAAGTTATACCCTGGCATTTACTCTATCTCTCCTGTAACAAGTTATACCCTGGCATTTACTCTATCTCTCCTGTAACAAGTTATACCCTGGCATTTACTCTATCTCTCCTGTAACAAGTTATACCCTGGCATTTACTCTATCTCTCCTGTAACAAGTTATACCCTGGCATTTACTCTATCTCTCCTGTAACAAGTTATACCCTGGCATTTACTCTATCTCTCCTGTAACAAGTTATACCCTGGCATTTACTCTATCTCTCCCGATTATCATTGCATTGATTGTGTACATGTATTACATGCTGTTGTCACTGTTGTGTGTTCTATTTGTTGTATTTAATATTTGTCAGTTTTACAACAGGCTTTGTTTAACCCATTCAATACCAAGTTACTGACATGGACTGGTGCATGATATTTTTAGACCAATAAATTAAATAAACAAAATTACATTTGGACCAGTTCATTTATCAAAATGGGTAATTATGTCTAAAAATAGTAATATTACTGGCAAAAAGTACAGATTGTCATCACGAACCGGCTCATCTGGATCTACACTGTTTGTAAGCCTATTTAGAGGTCTGTAGTTTTGAAAGGGTTAATTGTATGCATGAAGCTTAATGTTTTAAATGCAGAATTTAGAGTAGATTATAATTTATGTTGTTTGCTTTTTTCTCTGCTCTGATGGGATAGGAATTGTCACAGCTTCTATTGGGGCACACTTCAGTATGTTTGCTATCCCCCCCCCCCCCACAGCGAGGGATATTGATATTGAAGGCATCCGTCCGTGTGTGCATCCATCTGTGTGTGCACGTCCGTGTGTGCATCCGTCCGTGTGTGCATCCATATGTGTGTGCACGTCCGTGTGTGCATCCGTCCGTGTGTGCATCCGTCTGGAGCCACAGTTCTCAGTAACCAATGGATGGATCACAAATGAAACTTAGAATAAATAAATAACACCACAGTATGGTGGTGCACCTACTATTTTCATGCTGATCAGCCCAGTAACGCCAGAGTTATTGCCAGGTCAAACAGTACTAGCTACCATATTGTCTCTAATAAACGCCCCTCCCTTATCGCCCACCCCTAAATTAAAATTTGAATCTAGATTTTCTACCTGATATGATTAATATAATAATGTTGAAAGTATATCAGCTTGTTTCAGTGTATGATATTTGTTTGTTTTTAACTGTATGATCAAATTATATATTTGTATATAATATATATATATAATTATATATTATTCACCGAATGATTAAGGAAGTTGTGATAGCGCAGTGGATGCGCGTTCGCTTCAGGTGCGAAAGGTCCGGAGTTCGAGCCCCGCTGGAGCCGTTACGATTGTGCCCTTAGGCAAGGCATTTAAATTCCACATTGCTTCTTCTCTCTCCCCCGTGGCGATGGATTCCATCAGGAATGAGGTCTCGAGAGTGATTAATATAAGTTAAAAGAACTTGTTTTGCAATCGAGCTAAAATAAATTTGTATAAACTAATTCACCGAATGAACTTCGAAAGCATGACTATCATGAGTGAAGTGTCACTTAAGCAAAAAATATCCGTTTTATTTTAGACTGAAATGTTTTTTTATGTTGGAAAAGGATGCACCATGCGCTAAATGGCACTATAACGTCGTGTTGGGACGACCATAAAAGATGTCATAAATGAAGTCACTGACAACTGGAGACTGAAAATGTTTGTGTTAACAACATGTCAACATGCAGCGCTAGGTAGCACATGCACAAAGCAGTGAGAAACAAGATGTGTTATTATACTGCTTTCAACCGGTGGAATAACACATTTTATTACACTGATAATATCGAATATCGAACATTGATTTATTTACACTCATACAGTATGTAAAGTATTACTTTGCAGCCCATTAAAACTTTTGTAATTTCCATTTCTGCTGGTAACTGCTAAGAGACACAGACTTGCTATGTAAATAAAAAGCACAAGGCTATAGCAACCGGCTGAACTGGTTTCTATCCAGGATGTCTAATGTATTTGCTTCATTAGTACCGTAGTTAATATAATACATACCGTATACTATCATTTTGACATCTTGCTGACACGGACATACATACACTAAGATGTTCAAAACATTCATTTATTGTAAGTTATTGATCACTTTTGTTGGTTTGTAGATTTCTTAAATATGCACTCTAATTACCACCCCCCCTTTTGGAAATGTGACACCCCTAGGTGCATTTATTCAAGACAATACTGTAGCTAGTGCTGTTTTGGCCTGTCCATTCATAGATGGATCTGTAGTCCAGTGGTAACATGCTAGACTGGTAATCCAGGGATCGCAGGTTCGATCCCCCGTCTGACCATAATAAAATTAACAGTCTTTCAGATGGGACGTTAAACCGAGGTCTTGTGTCGGTGCTTTACCCCATGCACGTAAAAGAACCAGAGGAGACTCTGGAATGGGTCTCTGTCTGTATCATTGCACTATCCTCCAAAATCTAAAATGACTAATCTCTTCAGGAGGCATAGCTCATATGGGCAACCGGTAGCGACGATAAATAAACGTTAAACTCACACAAGTCGAATTTGATAGCCAACACGTTTTAACTGTTAGTACTTTCCTTAACCCATTCAACACCAAGTACCTGACATGGACTGGTGCATGATATTTTTAGACCAATAAATTAATAAGAAAATTACATTTGGACCAGTTCATTTATCAAAAAGGGTAATTTTGTCTAAAAATAGTAATATAACTGGCAAAAAGTGCAGATCCTGACAAGCTGGCTCATCTGGATCTACCCTTTTTGTAAGCCTCATTAGAGGTATGTAGTGTTGAATGGGTTAAACATCATCGGTGAAAAAGCAATTTAATATGTAATTTGATATATTATGGTATTTTCCCCCCAAATATTTGGAGTATTTTAACTATTAAACAAACGTGGTATACAACGTTTGTTGACATAGAAAAATATTGTTGTTACCTAATGTTACCTACACATATATCAAGTCTAAGCTACGCCCCTGCAGTGGGATGGGGAACATCTATTTGGTGATTGATTGTTCAGTAAAACTATATGAGTGTTGTATATGATATAGGCTGTTCGATTTGTACAACGGTAGATTCTACTTGATTTGGAAGTTCCTACTTTTTCCGTTCGAATTATCTGAATTCTATTCTGCTCGATATTTGGAAGACGGCCCAGTAGGGTCCCATGTTCTTGAATCTTTTTCAACATGGCGTCTTATTGAAAGAAACTGTAAAGAATAAGAACTCCAGTGCGAAATATGCCGCAGCCAATTTAGCTTGTCTGCAGAAATATTTTGATTGGTGACAGCTATTGAAATAGGAAGTGGAAGACGACACATTAATATAACCCTTAGCCTGCCAATCACAACGAAAGTTACTTTTGCAAACAGCATAGAGCCAGATCAGACGGCACAGAATGTTCTGTCTGATCAGGCTCATTCTGTTCCATCTGATCTGCTCTATGCTGTTTGTTATTTGGATAGTGGAGCTAAAACACTTGGCTGAATAGCAAAAAACATAGATCCTGATCAGATCGTTGATCTGTGTCTATGTTGTTTGCACATTCCGTCCAATTTATTCGGCAGGTTACGGGTTAACGCATTCGATTTGCGGACTTCCAAATATTGAAATGGAAGGGTACACTTCACTGCAGTTAGCAAATCGAATTGACTATATGACTCATGTGATGTGTGGATACAGGTGTGATCATAGAGTAGAACAGATTGCTTGCATGTAATGAATAGTCATGCTTGTTATATGTATGGAAACATGACTATTGATTAAGTAGCAAACGGTTATAATGTGTTTTATTGTGTTCTCTCCAGTATTATATGAAGCTTCAATGTACAGGTATAGCAGCTCAGTATTAGACACTGTATTGGTCTGGAAATTAGCACAGTCTTTATACGTGGGTAGCTGCTATTGCAGGACATGTGTATGAATTGTTGACATATATATATGTATATGTACTGTTGGTTGTCTGGAGCGACCTAGAGGGTGTTGGGGGTGTTTGTTGTCTGGAGAGACCTAGAGGGTGTTGTGGTTGTCTGGAGCGACCTATAGGGTGTTTTTAACATAACGGGTATATAATTATGTACTGTTGGTTGTCTGGAGCGACCTAGAGGGTGTTGGTTGTCTGGAGCGACCTAGAGGGTGTTTTTAACATACCGGGTATATAATTATGTACTGTTGGTTGTCTGGAGCGACCTAGAGGGTGTTGGTGTCTGGAGCGACCTAGAGGGTGTTTTTAACATACCGGGTATATAATTATGTACTGTTGGTTGTCTGAAGCGACCTAGAGGGTGTTGGTTGTCTGGAGCGACCTAGAGGGTGTTTTTAACATACCGGGTATATATTATGTACTGTTGGTTGTCTGAAGCGACCTAGAGGGTGTTGGTTGTCTGGAGCGACCTAGAGGGTGTTTTTAACATACCAGGTATATAATTATGTACTGTTGGTTGTCTGGAGCGACCTAGAGGGTGTTGGTTGTCTGGAGCGACCTAGAGGGTGTTGGTTGTCTGGAGCGACCTAGAGGGTGTTGGTTGTCTGGAGCGACCTAGAGGGTGTTTGTTGTCTGGAGCGACCTAGAGGGTGTTGGTTGTCTGAAACGACCTAGAGGGTGTTGGTTGTCTGGAGCGACCTAGAGGATGTTGGTTTGTCTGGAGCGACCTAGAGGGTGTTCGTTGTCTGAAGCGACCTAGAGGGTGTTGGTTGTCTGGAGCGACCTAGAGGGTGTTGGTTGTCTGGAGCGACCTAGAGGGTGTTTTTAACATACCGGGTATATAAATATGTACTGTTGGTTGTCTGAAGCGACCTAGGGGGTGTTGGTTGTCTGGAGTGACCTAGAGGGTGTTGGTTGTCTGGAGTGACCTAGAGGGTGTTGGTTGTCTGGAGCAACCTAGAGGGTGTTGGTTGTCTGAAGCGACCTAGGGGGTGTTGGTTGTCTGGAGCGACCTAGAGGGTGTTTGTTGTCTGAAACGACCTAGAGGGTGTTGGTTGTCTGGAGCGACCTAGAGGGTGTTTGTTGTCTGGAACAACCTAGAGGGTGTTCGTTGTCTGGAGCGACCTAGAGGGTGTTTTTAACATACTGGGTGTATAATTATGTACTGTTGGTTGTCTGGAGCGACCTAGAGGGTGTTTTTAACATACTGGGGTGTATAATTATGTACTGTTGGTTGTCTGGAGCGACCTAGAGGGGTTTTTAACATACTGGGTATATAATTATGTACTGTTGGTTGTCTGGAGCGACCTAGAGGGTGTTTTTAACATACCGGGTATATAATTATGTACTGTTGGTTGTCTGGAGCGACCTAGAGGGTGTTTTTAACATACTGGGTATATAATTATGTACTATTCGTTGTCTGGAGCGACCTAGAGGGTGTTTTTAACATACTGGGTGTATAATTATGTACTGTTCGTTGTCTGGAGCGACCAAACAACAAAAAACCACAGAGCGACCTAGAGGGTGTTTTTAACATACTGGGTGTATAATTATGTACTGTTGGTTGTCTGGAGCGACCTAGAGGGGTTTTTAACATACTGGGTGTATAATTATGTACTGTTGGTTGTTTGGAGCGACCTAGAGGGTGTTTTTAACATACCGGTGTATAATTATGTACTGTTGGTTGTCTGGAGCGACCTAGAGGGTGTTTTTAACATACTGGGTATATAATTATGTACTGTTGGTTGTCTGGAGCGACCTAGAGGGTGTTTTTAACATACTGGGTATATAATTATGTACTATTCGTTGTCTGGAGCGACCTAGAGGGTGTTTTTAACATACTGGGTGTATAATTATGTACTGTTCGTTGTCTGGAGCGACCTAGAGGGTGTTTTTAGCATACTGGGTATATAATTATGTACTGTTCATTGTCTAGAGCGACCTAGAGGGTGTTTTTAACATACTGGGTGTATAATTATGTACTGTTGGTTGTCTGGAGCGACCTAGAGGGTGTTTTTAACATACTGGGTGTATAATTATGTACTGTTGGTTGTCTGGAGCGACCTAGAGGGTGTTTTTAACATACCGGTGTATAATTATGTACTGTTGGTTGTCTGGAGCGACCTAGAGGGTGTTTTTAACATACTGGGTATATAATTATGTACTGTTGGTTGTCTGGAGCGACCTAGATGTGTTTTTTAACATACTGGGTGTATAATTATGTACTGTTGGTTGTCTGGAGCGACCTAGAGGGTGTTTTTAACATACTGGGTATATAATTATGTACTGTTCATTGTCTGGAGCGACCTAGAGGGTGTTTTTAACATACTGGGTGTATAATTATGTACTGTTCGTTGTCTGGAGCGACATAGAGGGTGTTTTTAACATACCGGTATATAATTATGTACTGTTGGTTGTCTGGAGCGACCTAGAGGGTGTTTTTAACATACCGAGTATAAAATTATGTACTGTTGGTTGTCTGAAGCGACCTAGGGGGTGTTTTTAAGATCTGACATCTCAAGATGACGACGTGTTCCTCTCTTAAAAAATCCCAAAATATCGCCCTTTTTTTTATGAACACACACATACTAGCAACATTGATGTTCCCCTGTGTGTACCATGAATATACTGTACATACCCGGCCATAAGTCGACCGTTTTCTCATCCAGAAAGTAATATGTCCATCATAAGGCTGAGATATATACCGGTATATATGTTTATTTAATAATGTGAACTGTGCTAATAAAAGTTTATTCCTGTACTTGAGGAGTACATTTTTATAGAATATTATGAAAACGTATTCAGGAAAGAAAAATTGTTATAATTCAATTAATTTATTAGATCATTTATTGGATATAGAATACCGGTCATTCATAACACGCTTACCGTATTTAGCTATGTATAGTGCGCTACCGTGTATAGTGCGCACCCACGATCTGGCACGAAAATCGGCGGAAAAACTGAGTTCCGATGTATACTGCGCACGTGAAAAACGCAATTTTCCAAGTCAAAATTTAACATTTCTCAAGAATCGCTAAAAATTGTGCTCCGTGATTTTTACAACTTATATTAATCACTCGAGATATAACTCATCGAGTAACGGTAACGCACTCAGGCACACCTGCTCAAATTTCTCGACACGTTCTCAAACATCTCAACACGTTCTCAAACATGTCAGCAGATGCTCAAACTTCTCAACACGTGAAGCCTACCTAATTAACTGGGACCCATTGTGAAAGGTTTGTCGAAATTAATTATCGCTACAATCAATTGAAATACTGCAGCCAAAAAAGTTTTTTTTTTATGCAATGCATTGTACATTGTACGGCGAAGTACGCGAAAAGTACGGGAAATATTACATACGATAAAACCACGTGATGTTATCAAATCGCCATTTTTTATGCATTTACTAATTTCAATTAAATTCTTCAAAGTTTGCCAAAATAAACGAAATATATGCTAATTTTGTGGTCTTATTCATTTGATTTATTTATATAGACTATCGGCAACTGGTTTTAATAGCTAGTTTATAACGATTGTCGAATGTAACAACTTATAGAATGACTGTGGGCCGTTCGGGTTGAATTTCAGTTTTTTTCACGAAATTTTGGTCCGGAAAAAAAATGTCCTGATGTCTGTGGTGTATAATGCGCAGTAGATAAAATGGATGAGGATTTCAGTAAGAAATGTGCGCACTATACATAGCTAAATACGGTATTACAATATTTATTTGACAACTATTTACATAATAGACCATAGAAATAGCAGATGCACAAACTTCATAAATCACTGCCTTTTTATATGATTGACAATGGAATTAAGTTAACCAGTTATCTCAAATTGAGCCCAGTTTCAAAACCGAGAGAGAAAAAACCATTGTCGTAATGGATGGATCCAGCTTAAAATCAGCTGACTTATGGCAAAGATTGACTTATGGTTGAGATCAACTTATGGCCAACATCAACTTATGGCTGAGATTGACTTATGGCTAAGATCGACTTATGCCTGAGATCGACTTATGGCTAAGATCGACATACGCCTGAGAGCGACTTATGGCTAAGATCGTCTTCCAGCCAAAATCGACTTATGTCCGTGATCGACTTACACCTATGATCGACTTATGGCTGAGATCGACATACGGCCGAGATCGACTTATGTCTGTGATCGATCTGTGGCTGAGATCGACTTACAGCCAAGATTGACTTGCAGCGGTGATCGACTTACGGCTGGGTATATACAATAAGACCGTTCCAAACTGATCCTTCATTCAGCATCTCTTCATTTTGTAAACCTATCCTTGTCCCCGAGGTTATAAAACTCCAATCTCAAGCTCAGTATAAAGCTTCTGATTGGTTGAGCCAATAGAAAATCTCAGATCCATCCAATCAAATTACTTGGGCTTGAGTTTGAGATCTGAGAAAAGTTTTATAATCTCGAGCCGAGCTATCATGAATAATCAGACAAAGCCAATCAACAAAACATTGGTTCCCATTCAATCAATCGTGTTGTGTTATCTCTTCATTAAATTTCGAGGAAATGTCCAAGAACTATACTGTTCTATGTTCTGTATATTTTGGAGTTTTCAGACAAGGAAAACCTATCTATCCCCAGACGATACAACCGAGAATCAATTGATATTTCCAACATTCTGAATCAGAAAAACTGTCACATTTTGGCATTTAATATATTATATATATAATATTTTATCCCATGAATTAGCTTGTATCCGAATCAATAAAGACGTCACGAATGTCTTTACAGTATACACTTGTATAATATCATAATTATGTTTAACCCTTTCCCTCATAGAAACACTGTGATGCCATTACCAATACGACATACATTGGCAATGTAGTAGCCAAACCAATGCTCATAATATAGGCCAGAATCTTATGAAGTCACAGTATGGTGGTGGGATAGATATGGCATCTACTTATCCATTGCATGATAGCTAAATGTATAGAGATATATTATATTAGCCTAAATCTCTATGAAGGAAAGGGTTAAAACAAGCGAAAAGATATTAGTCGTGAATTTGCAACCTTTTTATATTTTTAATCAGCACTCGAATTTAAGAACCTGTTCCGTTAATTTATTTTAAAAATGTAATCAAATGTGCTTGTTACTATTTATAGCATCCAGTTATTTGGCAGCCTTCTGCAGACAGTCAGCACTGGATTGGTCACATGATATTAAAGAAAACAGTATTAGACGGTTCCGGTAAACCTAGTGATTTATTAGGTAAGATAATATTATAGAAAACCACAGACAGATCTGTAGTCCAGTGGTTAACATGTTGGACTGGTAATCCAGGGATCGTAAGTTCGATCCCCCGTCTGACCATAATAAAATGAATAGTCTTTCAGATGGGACATTAAACCGAGGTCTCATGTCAGTGCTGTACACCGTGTACGTAAAAGAACCAGAAGAGACTCTCTCTGTATCATTACACTATACTCCAAAAATCTAAAATGACTAATGTCTTCAGGAAGCGTCGCTCATATGGACAACCGGTAGGATGATAAATAAACGTAAAACACACACACACAATAGGAAACCATATTAAATTTGGGAATCCAATTCAGCCTATAGACATTCATATACTATATTCCTGTAATTAGTTCTGAATAAAAGTGAACGTAACTCTGCACATTGGTTCATCGTAACCTAGCAACATTGAATATATAGATTCCACATTGGTTCATCGTAAACTAGCAACATTGAATATATAGATTCCACATTGGTTCATCGTAACCTAGCAACATTGAATATATAGATTCCACATTGGTTCATCGTAACCTAGCAACATTGAATATATAGATTCCACATTGGTTCATCGTAAACTAGCAACATTGAATATATAGATTCCACATTGGTTCATCGTAACCTAGCAACATTGAATAGATAGATTCCACATTGGTACATTGGTTCATAGATTCCACATTGGTTCATCTCAGCCTAGCAACTATTAATACATCGATTCCACATAGCTTATCAACAGTGAATATATAAATCCATTGCATTAATGAATATATAAATCCATAACGTTAGTGAATATATAAATCCATTACGTTAGTGAATATATAAATCCATAACGTTAATGAATATATAAATCCATAGCATTAGTGAATATATAAATCCATAGAGTGAATATATAAATCCATAGCATTAGTGAATATATTAATCCATAACGTTAGTGAATATATAAATCCATTACGTTAGTGAATATATAAATCCATTACGTTAGTGAATATATAAATCCATAGCATTAGTGAATATATAAATCCATAGAGTGAATATATAAATCCATAGCATTAGTGAATATATAAATCCATAACGTTAGTGAATATATAAATCCATTACGTTAGTGAATATATAAATCCATTACGTTAGTGAATATATAAATCCATAGCATTAGTGAATATATAAATCCATAGCATTAGTGAATATATAAATCCATAGCAATCAATTTGCAGAATTATTGTTTTGTACGAGGCTATTTTTGTACAGGTATGTACTCTAAGTAGGTTCTATTTTGATCTATATAATATTTCTATGAAAGATGTGCCATAATACATAGGCATCTGTTCGTATGACGTTACTGCAAAATTACACTCACGAAATTGTGTTATACAAACCACGAGGTCAATGCCGTGCATTGTGTATTGTATTTGGTGATAATTAGGTACCAGCAATTTCTATATACTAATTCTCTTGCGTGGGTAAATAAATACATTTATATTGATAATTAATAGTTAGTGCATATGGTGAACCTAGTAGCTAGGCCACCCACGGGTCACGGTAATCTGAAGTATTGTCCCCCAAGCAATTGTCTTAATGTTTTACCAATAGTAACTGCATCGTGCAATATAATCTGTGTGGGCACTGTGGCAATATCTACAATATTAGATTCATGTTTGGTAGTTTAGTACCATCTATCTTACATATTCAATATTAGATTCATGTTTGGTAGTTTAGTACCATCTATCTTACAGATTCAATATTAGATTCATGTTTGGTAGTTTAGTACCATCTATCTTACATATTCAATATTAGATTCATGTTTGGTAGTTTAGTACCATCTATCTTACATATTCAATATTAGATTCATGTTTGGTAGTTTGGTACCATCTATCTTACAGATTCAATATTAGATTCATGTTTGGTAGTTTAGTACCATCTATCTTACAGATTCAATATTTGATTCATTGTATGCAAAATATTGCCTTTCCTTTCTAGGTTTGAAGATAGTTGGTGGACGTATGACGGACGCGGGTAGTTATGCAGCGTACATCACCCAAGTAAAAAAGGGCTCAATAGCTGATACAGTTGGCCATTTACGAGCTGGTACTATGTTTTCTTTATGTATTTTTATATAGGGAAAAACATATTGGCATACATTATATTTGATGGGTAATTATAAATTGGTTAAATGGAGTCGTTTGATTAAATAACTATGTGAACTTATTTGGAAACAGACAACTTCTTCACCTGATACAGTACTAGGAATATGTTTAAAGTAGGTCAGTGGCATCTTTGCAGTATTATCTACCAAAATGTATTCAAATGGGGTCAAACGGTCAATTTAATGGAAAATCTAGGTCAGTGGCATCTTTGCATAATCATCTACCGAAATTTATTCAAATGGGATCACAAGGTCAATTTAATGGAAAATCTATGAAGGAATATTTCTCCTTAAACAATAATAAGGATTTTCCAAATTTGCTCTGTTACATCCGTACAAACCCCTCTATCAAATGTGTCAATTTGGGGTCATTAATGTACAAAACTAGGTCACTAGGTCATGTTAACGGAATATTGGAACAACCCCTGATCCTGAACCACTGTTACCAAATTTCATCTGTTTACATCTGTACAACAGCTTCTACCAAATTTGTATAAATGAGGTCATTAAGGTACAAAACTAGGTAACAGACGGATCTGTAGTCCAGTGGTTTAATATGCTGGACTGGTAATCCAGGGATCGCAGGTTCGATCCCCCGTCTGACCCTAATAATATTAACAGTCTTTCAGATGGGACTTTAAACCAAGGTCTTGTGTCAGTGCTTTACACTGTACACGTCAAAGAACCAGAGGAGATTCTGGAATGGGTCTCTGTCTTCTGTATCATTGCACTATCCTCCAAAAATCTAAAATGACTATTCTCTTCAGGAGGCATCGCTCATATGGGCAACCGGTAGAGACGATAAATAAACGTAAAACACACAAACAAAACTAAAACAAACCGGAAACCTTGGAACAGCATCTTATCCTGTAATAGTGTTTCCAACATTGGTCTGTAGCATCTTATCCTATAATAATGTTTCCAACATTGGTCTGTAGCATCTTATCCTGTAATAGTGTTTCCAACATTGGTCTGTAGCATCTTATCCTGTAATAGTGTTTCCAACATTGGTCTGTAGCATCTTATCCTGTAATAGTGTTTCCAACATTGGTCTGTAGCATCTTATCCTGTAATAGTTTGTCCAACATTGGTCTGTAGCATCTTATCCTGTAATAGTGTTTCCAACATTGGTCTGTAACATCTTATCCTATAATAGTGTTTCCAACATTGGTCTGTAACATCTTCTCCTGTAATAATGTTTCCAACATTGGTCTGTAGCATCTTATCCTATAATAGTGTTTCCAACATTGGTCTGTAGCATCTTATCCTATAATAGTGTTTCCAACATTGGTCTGTAACATCTTCTCCTGTAATAGTGTTTCCAACATTGGTCTGTAGCATCTTATCCTATAATAGTGTTTCCAACATTGGTCTGTAGCATCTTATCCTATAATAGTGTTTCCAACATTGGTCTGTAGCATCTTATCCTATAATAGTGTTTCCAACATTGGTCTGTAACATCTTCTCCTGTAATAATGTTTCCAACATTGGTCTGTAGCATCTTATCCTATAATAGTGTTTCCAACATTGGTCTGTAACATCTTCTCCTGTAATAATGTTTCCAACATTGGTCTGTAGCATCTTATCCTATAATAGTGTTTCCAACATTGGTCTGTAACATCTTCTCCTGTAATAATGTTTCCAACATTGGTCTGTAGCATCTTTTCAATAACCTCTACAAAGTTAATTTATACAAATTTATTTGAGCTCGATTGCGAAACAAGTTCTTACAACTTAATATTAATCACTCTCGTGACCTCATTCCGGATGGAATGCATCGTCACAAGAGAGAGAGAAGAGGCAACATGGAATTTAAATGTAGCCTCAAACTCTGGGCCTTTCGCACCTGAAGCGTACGCGCTACCACTGCACTATCACGACTTCCACAAAGTTAGTTCAGAATGATTGTTCCTATATACCTCTTTGTGAAACTTTAATCCTCTGATTCAAATTTAATATAATTTGACACTGGAGTTCTTTGGGTAATCATGGGCCATCATGGACACATGTGAGTGCTAAAGAGCCTTTTGACCCTTTTGTTGGACTCTGAGATTCACATTGTTGGACTTGAGATTCACATTGTTGGACTTGAGATTCACATTGTTTGACTTGAGATTCACATTGTTGGACTTGAGATTCACATTGTTGGACTACTAGAGATTCACATTGTTTGACTTGAGATTCACATTGTTGGACTAGAGATTCACATTGTTGGACTTGAGATTCACATTGTTGGACTTGAGATTCACATTGTTGAGATTCACATTGTTGGACTTGAGATTCACATTGTTGGACTTGAGATTCACATTGTTGGACTTGAGAGTCACATTGTTGGACTTGAGATTCACATTGTTGGACTTGAGATTCACATTGTTGGACTTGAGAGTCACATTGTTGAGATTCACATAGTTGGACTTGAGATTCACATTGTTGAGATTCACATTGTTGGACTTGAGATTCACATTGTTGGACTTGAGATTCACATTGTTTGACTTGAGATTCACATTGTTGGACTAGAGATTCACATTGTTGGACTTGAGATTCACATTGTTTGACTTGTGATTCACATTGTTGGACTTGAGATTCACATTGTTGGACTTGAGATTCACATTGTTGGACTAGAGATTCACATTGTTTGACTAGAGATTCACATTGTTTGACTTGTGATTCACATTGTTGGACTCTGAGATTCACATTGTTTGACTTGTGATTCACATTGTTGGACTTGAGATTCACATTGTTGGACTCTGAGATTCACATTGTTGGACTTGAGATTCACATTGTTGGACTTGTGATTCACATTGTTGGACTTGAGATTCACATTGTTGGACTCTGAAATTCACATTGTTGGACTCTGAGATTCACATCGTTGGATTTGAGTTTTATGTATTTATTTGATCTACAGGTGATGAAGTAATTGAGTGGAATGGTCGGTCGTTACAAGGTGCAACTTTCGAGGAAGTCTGTGACATTGTTCTAGAATCAAAACAAGAACCTCAAGTGGAACTTATTGTTCATAGAAGTAAAAGGTAAACCAAAGTTAATAATGAAGTAAAAGGTAAACCAAAGTTAATAATGAAGTAAATGGTCAACCAAAGTTATAACGAAGTAAATGCTCATGAAGTAAATGGTCAACCAAAGTTAATAATGAAGTAAATGGTCAACTGAAGTTAATAATGAAGTATATGGTCAACCAAAGTTATAACGAAGTAAATGCTCATGAAGTAAATGGTCAACCAAAGTTAATAATGAAGTAAATGCTCAACCAAAGTTAATAACGAAGTAAATGCTCAACCAAAGTTAATAATGAAGTAAATGCTCAACCAAAGTTAATAATGAAGTAAACGCTCAACCAAAGTTAATAATGAAGTAAATGCTCAACCAAAGTTAATAATGAAGTAAAGCTCAACCAAAGTTAATAATGAAGTAAATGGTCAACCAAAGTTAATAATGAAGTAAACGCTCAACCAAAGTTAATAATGAAGTAAATGCTCAACCAAAGTTAATAATGAAGTAGATGGTCAACCAAAGTTAATAACGCAGTAAATGCTCAACCAAAGTTAATAATGAAGTAGATGGTCAACCAAAGTTAATAATGAAGTAAATGCTCATGAAGTAAATGGTCAACCAAAGTTAATAATGAAGTAAATGGTGAACCAAAGTTAATAATGAAGTAAATGCTCAACCAAAGTTAATAATGAAGTAAATGGTCAACCAAAGTTAATAATGAAGTAAATGCTCATGAAGTAAATGGTCAACCAAAGTTAATAATGAAGTAAATGCTCAACCAAAGTTAATATGAAGTAAATGCTCATGAGAAATGGTCAACCAAAGTTAATAATGAAGTAAATGCTCAACCAAAGTTAATAATGAAGTAAATGCTCATGAAGTAAATGGTCAACCAAAGTTAATAATGAAGTAAATGCTCAACCAAAGTTAATAACGCAGTAAATGCTCAACCAAAGTTAATAATGAAGTAGATGGTCAACCAAAGTTAATAATGAAGTAAATGCTCATGAAGTAAATGGTCAACCAAAGTTAATAATGAAGTAAATGGTGAACCAAAGTTAACAATGAAGTAAATGCTCAACCAAAGTTAATAACGCAGTAAATGCTCAACCAAAGTTAATAATGAAGTAGATGGTTTTATAAAGTCTGTTCGTTAGAATAGATACCGTATATTCGCTGACACTACAACATATCACTGATGGTCACAGGTACGAGCCCCGCTCAGACCATGTCACTTTATATTAGACTAGGACAATTTTCAGGAAGTGTGAATGGTGGAGGCGTTTTTGAGGAAAAGTTGGCAAACAACTTTTTCCAATGGATTTGGGTATGCTAAAAATGAATATTTTGTTTGCCAAGCTCAATTTTGATTTTTTGGTACCCTAATTGCTAAAAACAAAAATGGCCGCCATGGAAAACTTAAAACGTCCATAACTTTTGAATGAAGGGTGAAAAAGCAAAGTTTTTTGCACCAAATACCATGTTTTTGATGCCTACCAACACACTGAAAATACCATAATGGAGCTATGATCAATATATACCAGTGAACACTAGAATCCCACACAAGATCCAGGGTTCTTAGCTTTGCACAAGATCTTGTCTACAGTGTCAGCGGGGGAAAGAAAATGTCTCCAAAGCATGTTGGCCTTGGATCAACCAGGCAACTAGATCCAAACAACTGGTGGAGTTATTTCACAGTGCTGGCCACATTGTTAGCTACAGAGATATCCTCCGGATTGACACAGCATTAGCCGAGAGCACATTGGAAAACATGAACTGTGATAATGGAGCTGTAGTCCCACCTAACTTAGTGCAGGGAAGGTTTTTCACTTCTCAGCAGACAACATAAACATAAATGATTCAACTTTAGATGGCAATGACACTTTCCATGCCACCCAAGTTGCAGCTTGGCAGAGAGGGTCAGCTCCTGACGACTTGTTGAAGAACATAGAACCCTCCAAACATACATCTTTGAGTGTTCCAGAAGCAATGGAAGCTATCATCCCAGTCAACATCAATGAAGGCACCACCGAACCACAGTTTGGGGAATTGAAAGCGGAGTGGTTTGAGAAATCCAATGATAGTCCCACATCGGCATTGAAAGCTAAAGCTACAGACAAAGCATTTATATTTATACGTCAACACGAAGAACCTAAATCCACCTGGACATCTTTTAGCAGAAGGCACAGTCAAATGGATCCAGAAAAAACCACTGTTGGATACATGCCTATCATTCAGGCACCAGCACATGAGATTCAAACTTTGAACACAATTGTTCAAAGAGTTCTACATGTAGCAGCCTCTTTACAGCAAAAGCATACCGTGATTACAGTAGACCAGGCTCTTTTCCCTGCACTGATGGAGCTGAAATGGACAATACCACAGTACAATGATCTTCTGATACCCAGTTTAGGAGGCCTACATACGGCGATGAACTTTCTGAAGGTCTTGGGACAACACACTGCAGATTTTGGTTTGGCAGACGTCTGGATAGATAGTGGAATTTTGGGACCAAATTCAACAGAGAAAGCAATGACTGGAAAATCATATGCTAAGGGAATGCGTGCACACAAACTAACCCTGCAAGCTATGTGGCAACTTGTGCTTCCACAACTCCTGCTGTATATAGAGAAGAAAGACCATGAGCTGAAAGAAGATATATTGAAAGCAGCATGGTCAGATGCTCCACAAGATTATGATGCACTGGTGACAACACTGGCATCCATACGATGTTGCAATCTCATGGCTGAATTTGTTCTTAGCAAAGAGCAAGATGTCAACTTCCAGTACTGGTGGCAGTATATGAACATGGTATGTATACTACTCCTGTTCATCAGGGCCCAGCGTGATGGTCTCTGGGAGCTTCACCTCTATGCTTTTAAGCAAATGCTTCCATACTTCCACCGCTATGACCACATAAACTATGCCAGGTGGAGTACTGTGTACTTAGCCGAGATGAACCAGCTACCTGATGAAGTCAAAGAGGAATTCTACAAAGGCAACTTTGTTGTGAAGGGATCAGACCAGAGATTCAACCAGATTGACCCAGACCACAGCCAAGAGTGGCTAAATGGCACAGGGGAAAAGGGTGGTGGTATCATTGGAATTACCAAAACCACAGCAGCATTGAGCCGCTGGGCCTTGTCATATAATCTCAGGGCATGCATTGCAACCAAGACAAGGGCACTGTTTATGGTTGGACATGAAGACCAAATGATTCACAATGAAACCACTCCTGCTAGAATGAAACGGGACACCGAGGATGAAGACAAAATCATGTCAGTTCTACAAAGAATGAAAGTTTTTGCACTAGACACATCCCGTGATGTGCTCCAGAATATTTCTACCAAAGATTTAGCAACTACTGATATCCAAGAATGTCTTCTGAAAGCTGAGCATCTGGGCCAGGTACAACTCAATACATTCGTGAATGAGAGATTGATTGCCTCTGGTGGCGGCCATACAAGAGTCAAGTTCAGAGATCCCATACATAAGTCAAAGGCACTCACCTTCTCATCTCTATATGTGGCGCAGAAAGGCTCCAAGGGTAAAGAATCCACCATGAAGGCAGACCGGAATATACTTCAGCGCCTCATCATTGCCTACCAGGCTGGCAGGAAGGTGGATCTTCACAATGTATTACAGCATGAACTGATGACTGTGCCAGTTGCAATTGCAAACACAAATGGCAGTCTGTGGGTTGATAATAAAGCTATCCTAACTGATGTGATGACCAAAGATGTGACCTGTCCACCAGAGATTACCCTTGACAGAACATCCTGTCTGGTGATAGATGGCCAAGCCCTAGTAGTGGTACTTGGGAAACCTTCACGTGTTAATAACTTTGGTGAACTGGGAGATGCATTTGTGCTTAATGTCAGTCATGCTGGGAGATATTTTGACAGGATCGATGTCACCTTTGATCGGTACAGAGAAACATCAATCAAGGCTGGTACCAGGAAGAAACGTTCAAAACATTCTCGTCCGATCAGAAGAGTTGTCGAGGAAAGTTCTGTGCCAATCCCCAACAACTGGAATGATTTTCTGGCTGTGCCTGTTAACAAGGCAGACCTAGCAGATTTCCTCTCAAAACATTTGATCGCAAATGCTCCTCCAGGGAAAATACTGGTAGTCTCTGGTGGATTCCAGAGGGAGGACAAAGTTTGGACATCTGACCCGGAATTGGACATTCATCTGCTCGAGGCCAGCCATGAGGAGGCAGATACAAGGCTTGTCTTACATTGTATGCACACAGATGCAGAGAGTGTGGTTGTGTCAGCGCGAGACACAGATGTCTTGGTGCTACTGCTAGCACATTTCCCCAAAATGAATTGCAGAAAGTTGTGGATGAAGGCAGGCACATCAAAACGTCGGAAATACATACCTGTACATGATATCAGGCATAATCTTCCATTCAGCAACTCAGTGTTTGAAACCCTCATCCCATTCCATGCAATAACGGGCTGCGATACTGTGTCCTACTTTGCTGGACATTGCAAGAAAACTGCATGGAAACTGTTCACCACAGACAACCATCTCCTTCAAAGACCTTGGAACAGGAGAACTGACACAAAATACAACAAAGGATGCAGAACAGTTTGTGTGCAAGTTGTACAACGTTCAAGAAGTAGCCAGCTGTGACAATGCTCGTGTCAAATTGTTCTTCAAATGTAAATCGCAAGATGCATTGCCTCCTACATCAGATGCACTACAATTTCATGTTCAGCGAGCACACTTCCAAAGTATGGTTTGGATGTAGGCTACCAATCCACAACCAGTCCTACCCTCACCTGCAGCCATGGGCTGGACATTGGAAGGTGGACAACTGTCACCAAAACATGTGTCACTCGCTCTAATTCCACAGTCATGCAAGGACATTGTTGCATGTGGATGCACAAAAGGCTGTAAATCACAGAGTTGCACCTGCAGAAAGGGCAAACTGACATGCACTGGAGCCTGCAAGTGACAACATTTGCATGAACAAATGAAGCTGAAAGAAATACTTCAAAGACTTGCTATACAGTACACCGTTATAGACATTTACTATTGAAACATAATATAATATGCTGAATAACATTACGGCCTAGTTTTCCTACTATGTATAATATATGTTGGACAGTTTATAAATCATGTAAAATACACTTATTAATATTATCAGTCACTATGTGCCATGCTTCTGGTAATATAAAGGCATTTCATGATCTAATGTTCTGATTTTGTTTATTATTTGTCAGTTTTCAAATGAAATGCCACTTATATTATTTTCCACCCATTTATATTGAACATCGCTCCATTATGATGTGTTCAGTGTGTTCGTAGGCATAAAAAACATGGTATTTGGTGCAAACAATTAAGCTTTATCACCCTTCATTTAAAAGTTATGGACGTTTTAAGTTTCCCATGGCGGCCATTTTTGTTTTTAGCAATTTGGGTACCGAAAAATCAAAATTGAGCTTGGCAAACAAAATATTCATTTTCAGCATACCCAAATCCCTTGGAAAAAGTTGTTTGCCAACTTTTCCTCAAAAATGCCTCATAAACTCTAAGCGCCAACATTTCGCTGAAATTGTCCTCAGTCTATATGAAAATGTTGGCAGTTTCTTATGGAGGTTACTATTTAACCGCTGGAGCCTGCCCAGGAAAGGTGTTGTTAGGTAAACTGCCCGCCGCTCAAATAGGGCAAAACCTGTAGTGATGTTAAATAAACTTACATAAAAATACTAAAAAAAGGTCACAATTTGCATTGTTAAAAAAATTAGGTAAATTCTGTTTTCTTTGTACTGCACTCATTGTCTCATTTCTACTGATAAACAATCAACACCAAGTAACTGACATGGAGTGGTCCATGATATTTTTAGAACAATAAATTAATAAGAACATTACATTTGGACCAGTTCATTTATCAAAATGGGTAATTTTGTCTAAAAATAGTAATATTACTGGCAAAAAGTGCAGTTCCTGATGAGATGGCTCATCTGGATCTACACTCTTTGTAGGCCTATTTAGAGGTATGCAATGTTGAAAGGGTTAAGTAGCATACAACTATTGGTTCAAAATAATCCTACAGAAACATTGATATATTTACCAACATGAACTATGGAGATTCTTTGCAGCTAGCTTGCAAGCCATCCATATATGATTACCTGTTGTTCTTTCAGTACGGGAGAAGTTCCACCTGGGGCAAATAACCAGTATGATGCTCACAAAGGTATGATGACAGATTTTATGAATAGATACAGTCTACATCCGTTATGTCAAAGTCGGATATTTCAAATTCTCCGGTTATCTAGAAGTCGGATCAAAGTCCCGTTTCAGACACTATCATTATACATATAACTGGCTCTGTTTATATCGAATTTCATTAAGTCAAACTTCGGTTATGTCAAAGTATTTTGTTCAGTCCGACAGAACGGACGTAGACTGTACAATATTTGTTTGTTTCAAACTTTCAGTGTATGATCAAAATGATCCTGGGTTACCAGTTGTTCGTGAATAACTTCTAGTCTCTTTTATAGCAGATGAATTAATATTACTATGTAAAGTTGTCATTCTTTCATTTAATGCATTTGACTAAACTTAGATTACATGACGTCCTTTTCAAATAAAACTACAATTTCACTCACATGTGAAAAAAATGGATTTGTAATAGAAATCTGTTTTTCGGCATTTTCACATGACTGGCACGTGACTTTGCAAATAATCCACAAGGCTTCACCCGATACAAAAACAAACAAATATTTCTGTAAAAATATATCTTTAATATATATAAAGTTTAAACTTAAACTGCTTATGGGATTTTTAGGGTACACATGAATGATACACATTGACGAAAACATCAACATTTACATATCTTGCTCAGTTTCCTGTTTGACAGTCCTAGCTTGTATCATATAAACCAAGCACCTGTTACTCACAGTGATAACGTCATTTGCAAACAAATTCGAAGCAGCTGGGGAACGAAAACAGGGGTGATTGATGATGAACAGGGTGGGATGATGATGAACGGGGTGATTGATGATGAACGGGGTGAATGACGATGAACGCGGTGATTGATGATAAACGGGGGTGATTGACAAGGAACGGGGTGATTGACGATGAATGGGGTGATTGACAAGGAACGGGGTGATTGACGATGAATGGGGTGATTGATGATGAATGGGGTGATGATGATGAACGGGGTGATTGATGATGAATGGGGTGATTGATGATGAATGGGGTGATTGACAAGGAACAGGGTGATTGACGATGAACAGGGTGATTGATGATGAACGGGGTGATTGATGATGAACTGGGTGATTGATGATGAACGGGGTGATTGATGATGAACAGGGTGATTGACGATGAACTGGGTGATTGATGATGAATGGGGTGATTGATGATGAACAGGGTGATTGACGATGAACGGGGTGATTGACGATGAATGGGGTGATTGATGATGAATGGGGTGATTGACAAGGAACGGGGTGATTGACGATGAACGGGGTGATTGATGATGAATGGGGTGATTGACGATATATTTCATGGAAGGAAAGATTATCACAAGTGGTGCCTCTAGTTCATTAATGAAATCATTATATTTGAATTATATTTGAATTATATTTCATCAGTCACATAAAAGAACAAATTGTCCTTTATTTCGACTTGACAGAAAAACATGGTACCATACCTTAATTGGCCCTCGAACGTTGCATTTAGATGAAGTCATAAATGACGTCATTTTTTCTTTCCAATAAAATACAAACATGAAATAGTAAGAGGATGTTTGTTTGTTTAAAGTTTAAACTTTATTTATTTTACAACGATTGCAAAGCAAGTTCTAACAACTTATATTAATCACACTCGTTGGCACGGATGAAAGCGTATATATATATTCGTGTGGGAGGTACCGGAGAAAACCCACCTGTACGATCTGGCGACCACCGTACCATCTCACATACTTCCCGGTCCGAGGATCGAACCCGGGTTGCATTGGTGAGAAGCGAGCACGCTAACCACTGCGCTAATCGTTTGTTTCAGTGACTTATCAAATTATATTTCACCAACTGAACATTGAAAGCATTATTATCACGAGTAGCCTAGAATGATAATAGTAGCTTTCTATGTTAATAAGTGAAATATTATTCGAAAGGAAAGGGATTCGAATAAGTTACTATGTAACTTTTTTCCCAATTCTAACTGTACTGTTGCAACTATTCCTATGTTATGTACCATTGTTGAATAAAATATTGTTTAAACTAAATATTATTCGATCATTCACTTAAACAAATAAATAGTTCTTGTTATTTTAGGATGAAAAGTGTTTTTATGATAGAAAAGGATGCAACCGTGCGCTAAATCCTCGAGCCGGTGATAAAAAAGCGAATTACCGAATTCGGGGCCGAAATTGTGCTTTGGGTTAGCCCTTTAAATGGGGTCTAATCTGCATTTACTAGGTGCTTGGTTTACTGACAACTGTAGCCTTGTAAAGCGTCTTGTCACATTGATTTATGATGTTGTATAACGCTAAATTTTAAAGTGTTTGAAGAGCCAGCTTTTGTTAACTCTTTCCCTCATAGAAGCACCTCTTGACACCATTACCAATACGACAAACATTGACAATGTAGTAGTCAAACCAATGTTCTTATTGGAGGCCAGAATCTCATGTAGTCCCAGTTATATATATGGATGTGGGATAGATATGGCGACTACTTATCCACTGCATGATAGCTAAATGATTGTCATTTGTATGGAGATATAATAGTATATTAACCTAAATCTACATGGAGTCCCAGTAATATCTATGGAGGTGGAGTAGACCATAGGAAAACTACTATCATCCCTCATTTACCCCCCATTTTGATCATTATGACTCAATTTCCCCCCTGGCCCCATTCCCCTAAAAGTGGGAAAATAACACTGCAAGCACAATTTGAATCCTACTGCTTTTGGGGGATGGGGGAGTGTAATATTGGGTGGGGGTAGTGAGTGGTTGTAGGGTTTTATTGTACATGTAATGAAGTGAATGTTATTTTTCAGATTTCGGTCACATTAAGGATGTGGTGGGAACGACTCGACTCAATCGACCTAGTTTGAAAGTCACGTCACCGGAATCACCAAGAACTCAAAAAACACAAAAGAATGCAATGCAAATCTCTGGCAGAATACAGGTAAGTTGATTGGCGAGGTCGCTGATAGGTCATGAGCTTGTTAGTCATCCGACCTACTTCGGTCAAACTTGTATTAAGAGACCTCCCAAGGGACCTACAAAAAATAGTCTCTATACAAGACTGGTTTCTTAATACAATATAATTTGCTTCTTACCAACACAAGCAGAAATTGAAACGGTGGTCGTTGAATACAAGTGGTCTCTTAATGGACGTGGATCTCTCGATCAAGTGGTGTTCTCTCGATCAAGTGGTGTTCTCTCGATCAAGTGGTGTTCTCTCGATCAAGTGGTGTTCTCTCGATCTCTCGATCAAGTGGTGTTCTCTCGATCAAGTGGTGTTCTCTCGATCAAGTGGTGTTCTCTCGATCTCTCGATCAAGTGGTGTTCTCTCGATCAAGTGGTGTTCTCTCGATCAAGTGGTGTTCTCTCGATCTCTCGATCAAGTGGTGTTCTCTCGATCAAGTGGTGTTCTCTCGATCTCTCGATCAAGTGGTGTTCTCTCGATCTTCGATCAAGTGGTGTTCTCTCGATCAAGTGGTGTTCTCTCGATCTCTCGATCAAGTGGTGTTCTCTCGATCTCTCGATCAAGTGGTGTTCTCTCGATCTCTCGATCAAGTGGTGTTCTCTCGATCAAGTAGTGTTCTCTCGATCAAGTGGTGTTCTCTCGATCTCTCGATCAAATGGTGTTCTCTCGATCAAGTGGTGTTCTCTCGTTCTCTCGATCTCTCGATCAAGTTTGACTGTAATTTAGATTATACAAATTTATTTTAGCTCAATTGCGAAACAAGTTCTTACAACTTATATTAATCATTCTCGAGACCTCATTACTGATGGAATCCATCGCCATGAGGGTGAGAGAAGAATGGTATTTTAAATGCCTTGCCGAATACCACAATCGTAGCGGCTCCAGTGGGGCGCGATGTCCCTCAGCAGCTTGTACCTGAACTCTGCTGAAAGCTTGTACCTGAACTCTGCTGAAAGCTTGTACCTGAACTCTGCTGAAAGCTTGTACCTGAACTCTGCTGAAAGCTTGTTATACCTGAACTCTGCTGAAAGCTTGTACCTGAACTCTGCTGAAAGCTTGTTATACCTGAACTCTGCTGAAAGCTTGTACCTGAACTCTGCTGAAAGCTTGTTATACCTGAACTCTGCTGAAAGCTTGTACCTGAACTCTGCTGAAAGCTTGTTATACCTGAACTCTGCTGAAAGCTTGTACCTGAACTCTGCTGAAAGCTTGTTATACCTGAACTCTGGGTGTTGCTGTCCGGCCCTATGTATTGGGGGTGCGAATTTGGGTGTTGGGAGGTTCGTCCATGGGTGTTTGGGTTCCAAATGATTAGTGCATAATATAAGTTTATCATAGTTGCTTGATTATGAAATTAAAGTTTGGTCGGAACCTGTTCATGTTATATCACCATTGTAGAATAGTTAGACTTGTTGTTGCTAGGCGACGTCTGTCTGGCCATGCAGGTTTGAAACCTGAGTTATGCCTATATATATATATTGTACAAATGTTGTTGTATGTTTGCTAAGAAATGATGTGCTATATCTTCTCTCTTTATCAGTTCAAGATGAAGGTTCAGGTACAGTACACCCTGATACACAACTATATCAATGTATCTTAGCATGACCATACATGTGACTCGCTTCTAAAAGGGGACACCTCTCATACATGTGAACCGTTTCTAAAAGGGGACACCTCTCATACATGTGAACTGTTTTTAAAAGGGGACACCTCTCATACATGTGAACTGTTTCTAAAAGGGGACACCTCTCATACATGTGACTCGCTTCTAAAAGGGGACACCTCTCATACATGTGAACTGTTTCTAAAAGGGGACATCTCTCATACATGTGAACCATTTCTAAAAGGGGACACCTCTCATACATGTGAACCATTTCTAAGAGGGGAAACCTCTCATACATTCCAAATAGGGATACTTCACATGTATGTAGGGTGGGGTACTTCACATGTATGTAGGGGGGATACTTCACATGTATGTAGGGGATACTTCACATGTATGTAGGGGATACTTCACATGTATGTAGGGGATACTTCACATGTATGTAGGGGTTACTTCACATGTATGTAGGGGATACTTCACATGTATGTAGGGGATACTTCACATGTATGTAGGGGATACTTCACATGTATGTAGGGGATACTTCACATGTATGTAGGGGATACTTCACATGTATGTAGGGGATACTTCACATGTATGTAGGGGATACTTCACATGTATGTAGGGGATACTTCACATGTATGTAGGGGATACTTCACATGTATGTAGGGGATACTTACATGTATGTAGGGGATACTTCACATGTATGTAGGGGATACTTCACATGTATGTAGGGGATACTTCACATGTATGTAGGGGATACTTCACATGTATGTAGGGGATACTTCACATGTATGTAAGGGATACTTCACATGTATGTAGGGGATACTTCACATGTATGTAGGGGATACTTCACATGTATGTAGGGGATACTTCACATGTATGTAGGGGATACTTCACATGTATGTAGGGGATACTTCACATGTATGTAGGGGATACTTCACATGTATGTAGG
>CM026396.1:4262151-4297098 GCA_014843695.1 Archivesica marissinica
TTGTTTCTATTCCCACCCCACGTTGTTTCTATTCCCACCCCACAATGTTTCTATTCCCACCCCACGTTGTTTCTATTCCCTCGCCACGTTTTCTATGGAATGAATATTATTTTTAAATTGTTTTGTCTATCCGTAGATACCAATATTTTAGGTTACTGTGACCCATGTAACAGGGTGTTACCATCAACCTTAACACCAGTATTTCTGTTTACTGTGACCCATGTAACAGGGTGTTACCATCAACCTGGGTGTTACCATTTACCTTAACACCAGTATTTCAGGTTAATCGGTGACCCATGTAACAGGGTGTTACCATCTACCTTAACACCAGTATTTCAGGTTACTGTGACCCATGTAACAGGGTGTTATCATCTACCTTAACACCAGTATTTCAGGTTACTGTGACCCATGTAACAGGGTGTTACCATCTCCCTTAACACCAGTATTTCAGGTTACTGTGACCCATGTAACAGGGTGTTACCATCAACCTTAACACCAGTATTTCTGTTTACTGTAACCCATGTAACAGGGTGTTACCATCAACCTGGGTGTTACCATCAACCGTAACACCAGTATTTCAGGTTACTGTGACCCATGTAACAGGGTGTTACCATCTACCTTAACACCAGTATTTCAGGTTACTGTGACCCATGTAACAGGGTGTTACCATCTACCTGAACACCAGTATTTCAGGTTACTGTGACCCATGTAACAGGGTGTTACCATCTACCTTAACACCGGTATTTCAGGTTACTGTGACCCATGTAACAGGGTGTTACCATCTCCCTTAACACCAGTATTTCAGGTTACTGTGACCCATGTAACAGGGTGTTACCATCTACCTTAACACCATTATTTCAGGTTACTGTGACCCATGTAACAACAGGGTGTTACAATCTACCGTAACACCAGTATTTCAGGTTACTGTGACCCATGTAACAGGGTGTTACCATCTACTTTAACACCAGTATTTCAGGTTACTGTGACCCATGTAACAGGGTGTTACCATCTACCTTAATACCAGTATTTCAGGTTACTGTGACCCATGTAACAGGGTGTTACCATCTACCTTAGCAACCATGTTTCATACCTTTTTTGTATATTTCATCCGCAGCTTTCGCCACAATGGATCAGCTTTAAGAAATTTGCTGTTCAGAGTTTCAGAATATTTGCGTGTCGTCCGTGCTACAGCGTTTGATAGATAACAATGATATCTTCAGAAGATCTTTTAATGCTGCTTAGACAAGAGTGGCCGTAATGCCTGTATTGATATTGTGTTGTTGCCAATATAAAATAATGAATATTTATTTACAAAGCAAATGCAGTCGCTCTTTGCGGGGGGAAAAACCGTGGTAGAGAGCGTCTGCAGTCGAGACCCATTTGGGAGATCTTGGCCGTCAAATAATGGACAAATAATTTGTATTTTATGTTCCTGTTAAAATCATTTATTTTTGGAACAATGTGTCTACTACTTTAGAATAATTTGAAAGCAATTTGATTTTTCATCACCCCGATTCGAAGGCGAATGAGATATCCCAAGTGGAAATATTAGTTTTGGATCGAGCTGGGATTTGGTTTGATATAAATATAGGGGTCATAGTCGTGGGTTTAACTGGTATAACCGGTAACGGATTTGGGATTTGGTTTTGTAGAAATATAGGGGTGGGTTCCAAGTCATGAGTTTGGCTGGGATTCCCGCATAATTATAAGTCTGGTCTTTCAAGTATGACCTAGTTTTTAATCTAATAATTGTTTCTGTAGTTACTACCATTTTCAGATTGGCGGCCATTTTGAAAATCTTGAATATTTGGTGTGACACCCACATTGGTTAGTTCATCATTTGTTGTTGGTGTGACATCCACATTGGTTAGTTCATCATTTGTTGTTGGTGTGACATCCACATTGGTTAGTTCATCATTTGTTGTTGGTGTGACATCCACATTGGTTAGTTCATCATTTCATTGTTGGTGTGACATCCACATTGGTTAGTTCATCATATGTTGTTGGTGTGACATCCACATTGGTTAGTTCATCGTTCTTTGTTGGTGTGACATCCACATTGGTTAGTTCATCGTTCTTTGTTGGTGTGACATCCACATTGGTTAGTTCATCATATGTTGTTGGTGTGACATCCACATTGGTTAGTTCATCATTTATTGTTGGTGTGACATCCACATTGGTTAGTTCATCATTCTTTGTTGGTGTGACATCCACATTGGTTAGTTCATCATTTGTTGTTGGTGTGACATCCACATTGGTTAGTTCATCATTTGTTGTTTGTGTGACATCCACATTGGTTAGTTCATCATTTGTTGTTGGTGTGACATCCACATTGGTTAGTTCATCATTTGTTGTTGGTGTGACATCCACATTGGTTAGTTCATCATTTGTTGTTGGTGTGACATCCACATTAGTTAGTTCATTGTTCTTTGTTGGTGTGACATCCACATTGGTTAGTTCATCATTCTTTGTTGGTGTGACATCCACATTGGTTAGTTCATCATTTGTTGTTTGTGTGACATCCACATTGGTTAGTTCATCATTTGTTGTTGGTGTGACATCCACATTGGTTAGTTCATCATTTGTTGTTGGTGTGACATCCACATTGGTTAGTTCATCATTTGTTGTTGGTGTGACATCCACATTAGTTAGTTCATTGTTCTTTGTTGGTGTGACATCCACATTGGTTAGTTCATCATTCTTTGTTGGTGTGACATCCACATTGGTTAGTTCATCATTTGTTGTTTGTGTGACATCCACATTGGTTAGTTCATCATTTGTTGTTGGTGTGACATCCACATTGGTTAGTTCATCATTTGTTGTTGGTGTGACATCCACATTGGTTAGTTCATCGTTCTTTTTTGGTGTGACATCCACATTGGTTAGTTCATTGTTCTTTGTTGGTGTGACATCCACATTAGTTAGTTCATCATTTGTTGTTGGTGTGACATCCACATTGGTTAGTTCATCGTTCTTTGTTGGTGTGATGTCCACATTGGTTAGTTCATCGTTCTTTGTTGGTGTGACATCCACATTAGTTAGTTCATCATTTGTTGTTGGTGTGACATCCACATTGGTTAGTTCATCGTTCTTTGTTGGTGTGACGTCCACATTGGTTAGTTCATCGTTCTTTGTTGGTGTGACGTCCACATTGGTTAGTTCATCATTTGTTGTTGGTGTGACATCCACATTGGTTAGTTCATCGTTCATTGTTGGTGTGACGTCCACATTGGTTAGTTCATCGTTCTTTGTTGGTGTGACATCCACATTGGTTAGTTCATCGTTCTTTGTTGGTGTGACATCCACATTGGTTAGTTCATCGTTCTTTGTTGGTGTGACATCCACATTGGTTAGTTCATCGTTCTTTGTTGGTGTGACATCCACATTGGTTAGTTCATCATTCTTTGTTGGTGTGACATCCACATTGGTTAGTTCATCGTTGTTTGTTGGTGTGACATCCACATTGGTTAGTTCATCGTTGTTTGTTGGTGTGACATCCACATTGGTTAGTTCATCATTCTTTGTTGGTGTGACATCCACATTGGTTAGTTCATCGTTGTTTGTCGGTGTGACATCCACATTGGTTAGTTCATCGTTCTTTGTTGGTGTGACATCCACATTGGTTAGTTCATCGTTGTTTGTTGGTGTGACATGGATAGATCACCAGCTGCTATAAGACTAAGGAAGGAATTGTTCAGTGAGAGGAAGTAGATAGTTCTCGACAGGAACCATTACAAAAATAGCAGGAACCGGGCAGCTGGAAATCTCGGCTCAATAATGAATTATGTCACATCTGACAATACAATACAGAATTAACTTGTATACATACATGTCTCTGCTATTTTAAGAAATGAAAATCTGTCAAACAACAAGTGGTATTTAACCACCTCTGAGTACAGCTTGCCTATTAAAGCCCTGATTCTAAAGACCACATCGATTAAAGCTTTGAAACTAAGGACCACATAGATTGCCAATTAAAACCAGGATTCTAAGGACCACATAGATTGCCAATTAAAACCAGGATTCTAAGGACCACATATATTGCCAATTAAAACCATGATTCTAAGGACCACATAGATTGCCAATTAAAACCATGATTCTAAGGACCACATAGATTGCCAATTAAAACCAGGATTCTAAGGACCACATAGATTGCCAATTAAAACCATGATTCTAAGGACCACATATATTGCCAATTAAAACCATGATTCTAAGGACCACATAGATTGCCAATTAAAACCAGGATTCTAAGGACCACATAGTTTGCCTATTACCAAAAAGACTCTGACTCTAAGGACCGCACAGATTGCCAATTAAATTCATATATCTAAAAACCACCATTTTATCTCCAATCAATCCATTTCCAATGTCTATAGCTGTTCATGAAAGAGCACCTGTCAACAAGGACCACCTTTTGTCATTCTCGAATGGCGCCTTTATAGCCAGGTATGACTGTATATCATGGTTCATATTTACGTGTTTTGGCTGTACCTACGGGATAATTAGTCACTACATGACAGCGGGAAGAACAGTCATACACGTCCTGTTAACAAAGTTGAATAATATAAGGTGCATCATCGATGCAAAAGTCGATGCTATAAATAACGGCCTAGAGAGCCAGTGTGGGCTTTTCCGTCACTCTATCAATAATCAATATGCGTGTAACTGAGGAGATATTCGTTTGTGTCTTCAGCTAGATGACTATAGTATAGTCGTCCAGATAGAATGTCGGTTAAATAAAGACTTCTCTATACTCAAGTAATTCTATTGTGTTTTGCTTTGCTTTAACACTTTCAATGCTAGCGGTGAAAATAACAGTCCAATATGTTACGGAATTTCGTTAGAATTGTGTCATACACAAAGGGAACAATTCTAATGAAATGTCATGACATATTTCCCGAGTTTTCAGTTATAATTAAGAAAAACACATTAATGAATTGCCATCTGTTACAATTATTTGAACTATTTATAGCCTTTATTTTACCCAGCATGCAAAGAATTAAAACACTTACTTTTGTTATATAGTATTAAATGTTTGCATGCTTGGTAAACTCAAGTTATTTCCTAGAAATCAATGTTAATGAGCAGTTTGGCGAGTGTTCGGCTGTTACGTAGTAGCAGGATCATGATCTTGTAGTACATGTGCACTAATAAGGAATGTTCTCTAGCGGTTATTGAAGTAAGGAAATGTCCTCAAGTTGTTATTGAAGTAAGGAATGTTCTCTTGCGGTTATTGAAGCAAGGAATGTCCTCTTGTGGTTATTGAAGTAAGGAATGTGGTTATTGAAGTAAGGAATGTCCTCTTGTGGTTATTGAAGTAAGGAATATCCTCAAGCGCTTATTGAAGCAAGGAATGTTCTTTAGGGGTTATTGAAGTAAGGAATGTTCTCTGGCAGTTATTGAAGCAAGGAATGTTCTCTGGCAGTTATTGAAGCAAGGAATGTTCTCTAGGAGTTATTGAAGCCAGGAATGTTCTCTAGGAGTTATTGAAGCAAGGAATGTTCTCTAGGAGTTATTGAAGCAAGGAATGTTCTCTTGCGGTTATTGAAGCAAGGAATGTTCTAGGGGTTATTGAAGCAAGGAATGTTCTAGGGGTTATTGAAGCAAGGAATGTTCTAGGGGTTAATGAAGCAAGGAATGTTCTCTAGGGGTTATTGAAGCAAGGAATGTTTTCTTGCGGTTATTGAAGCAAGGAATGTTCTAGGGGTTATTGAAGCAAGGAATGTTCTAGGGGTTATTGAAGCAAGGAATGTTCTAGGGGTTATTGAAGCAAGGAATGTTCTCTAGCGATTATTGTAGTAAGGAATGTCCTCTTGCGGTTATTGAAGTAAGGAATGTTCTCTTGCGGTTATTGAAGTAAGGAATGTTCTCTTGCGGTTATTGAAGCAAGGAATATTCTCTAGCGATTATTGTAGTAAGGAATGTCCTCTTGCGGTTATTGAAGTAAGGAATGTTCTCTTGCGGTTATTGAAGTAAGGAATATCCTCTTGCGGTTATTGAAGCTACTTTGGTCCTGAAATCTGTGAGATTTGGCATGCACTCGCATATAAGACGTGTCGATAAAATGGACACCAGATCAAGTATAAATTGCATGTTTGGCCAGTGCAGGTTGAAGAAATGAAGAAGTGTATAATTATGGATACCATTAATTTTAACACATTTGTTTAATTTTGTATTTAGCATTCATTTATTAGATTGGAAGCCACGGTGAGGTCATAATTTGGTGATAAAAAACTTGTCTTATAGGCGAGTATGTACGCTATATTGAATTGTTTGTTTGTATACAATCAGTTTAGAATTCTACATTATAGTTCTTGTTGTTTGTATAGCTTAATCAACTGTCTTTACCCTCTTTCAGACGACTTGGGCATGTAATCTGTGTAAGAGAAAGCAAGAAATCCTTGCTAAGACCGGACAGTGGTATCACGGAGGCATGGCTCGCCCGGTTGGACTGGATGTCGCAGATGCAGCGACAGGAAGTGGGGATTCTGGGAAATCAGAAATCAGTCAAAATGATAAGCGCCAAAAATATATTGATAAAAATGAAAGTGGACATACTAGTTCTGAAAAAGAGAATATAGAAAAATCAGAAAAAAGTGAAAGGGATAATAAGGGGCCAATGATACGTCAGGGTTCACAATTGAAAAGACAATACTCACTAGATGCTCAAAGGGGTAAAACAGGGGAAAATGGTACTTTGGGGAAGGATCCTGGTGGTCAGGATAGATTACGAGAAAGGGGAAATAATGTTCCTTCAGAAAGGGGCCGGGCGAGGGATAAATCCCCAGCCCGGCATAGGTATCATAGTGAAACGAGACTTTCAGAAACTGATAAAAGATATTTTGCTCATGAACGGGGTGGGGATACAGATAGACATGGAGGAAGGGGTCAACGTGAAGCTTTAGGGAACAGGGTAGGGGACAATAGAGATAATCGAGAAAGAGAAAATCGTGAAAAAGGGCGCCATTCTGATGATAGGGACCCCAGAAGGTTACAAAAAGAGGGGCCAGATAGATTACATCCAGAAAGAGATATCATCAAAAAAGAGTCTACACAAAGAACCAGGTATACTACAATAACATAGGTACCATGCATTAACATAAGTATTGCCACCATGCACTAAATTGACTACATTAACATAGGTACTGCCACCATGCATTAAAATGACTACCACTCTACTGTACACATCCATCCACTCTACTGTACATGTACACATCCATCCACTCTACTGTACACACCCATCCACTCTACTGTACATGTACACATCCATCCACTCTACTGTACATGTACACATCCATCCACTCTACTGTACATGTACACATCCATCCACTCTACTGTACATGTACACATCCATCCACTCTACTGTACATGTACACATCCATCCACTCTACTGTACATGTACACATCCACTCTACTGTACATGTACACATCCACTCTACTGTACATGTACACATCCACTCTACTGTACATGTATACATCCATCCACTCTACTGTACATGTACACATCCATCCACTCTACTGTACATGTACACATCCACTCTACTGTACATGTACACATCCACTCTACTGTACATGTACACATCCACTCTACTGTACATGTACACATCCACTCTACTGTACATGTACACATCCATCCACTCTACTGTACATATCCATCCACTCTACTGTACATATCCATCCACTCTACTGTACATGTACACATCCACTCTACTGTACATATCCATCCACTCTACTGTACATGTACACATCCATCCACTCTACTGTACATGTACATATCCATCCACTCTACTGTACATGTACACATCCATCCACTCTACTGTACATGTACACACCCATCCACTCTACTGTACATGTATACATCCACTCTACTGTACATGTACACATCCACTCTACTGTACATGTACACATCCATCCACTCTACTGTACATGTACACATCCATCCACTCTACTGTACATGTACACATCCATCCACTCTACTGTACATGTACACATCCATCCACTCTACTGTACATGTACACATCCACTCTACTGTACACGTACACATCCACTCTACTGTACATATCCATCCACTCTACTGTACATATCCATCCACTCTACTGTACATGTACACATCCACTTTACTGTACATGTACACATCCACTCTACTGTACATGTACACATCCATCCACTCTACTGTACATGTACACATCCACTCTACTGTACATGTACACATCCATCCACTCTACTGTACATGTACACATCCATCCACTCTACTGTACATGTACACATCCATCCACTCTACTGTACATGTACACATCCATCCACTCTACTGTACATGTACACACCCATCCACTCTACTGTATATGTACACATCCATCCACTCTACTGTACATGTACACATCCATCCACTCTACTGTACATGTACACATCCATCCACTCTACTGTACATGTATACATCCACTCTACTGTACATGTACACATCCACTCTACTGTACATGTACACATCCATCCACTCTACTGTACATGTACACATCCATCCACTCTACTGTACATGTATACATCCACTCTACTGTACATGTACACATCCACTCTACTGTACATGTACACATCCACTCTACTGTACATGTACACATCCATCCACTCTACTGTACATGTACACATCCACTCTACTGTACATGTACACATCCATCCACTCTACTGTACATGTACATATCCATCCACTCTACTGTACATGTACACATCCATCCACTCTACTGTACATGTACACATCCATCCACTCTACTGTACATGTACATATCCATCCACTCTACTGTACATGTACACATCCATCCATTCTACTGTACATGTACACATCCATCCACTCTACTGTACATGTATACATCCACTATACTGTACATGTGCACATCCACTCTACTGTACATGTACACACCCATCCACTCTACTGTACATGTATACATCCACTCTACTGTACATGTACACATCCACTCTACTGTACATGTACACATCCACTCTACTGTACATGTACACATCCATCCACTCTACTGTACGTGTACACATCCATCCACTCTACTGTACATGTACACATCCATCCACTCTACTGTACATGTACACATCCACTCTACTGTACACATACACATCCACTCTACTGTACATGTACATATCCATCCACTCTACTGTACATATCCATCCACTCTACTGTACATGTACACATCCACTTTACTGTACATGTACACATCCACTCTACTGTACATATCCATCCACTCTACTGTACATGTACACATCCATCCACTCTACTGTACATGTACACATCCATCCACTCTACTGTACATGTACACATCCATCCACTCTACTGTACATGTACACATCCATCCACTCTACTGTACATGTACACATCCACTCTACTGTACATGTACACATCCACTCTACTGTACATGTACACATCCACTCTACTGTACATGTATACATCCATCCACTCTACTGTACATGTACACATCCATCCACTCTACTGTACATGTACACATCCACTCTACTGTACATGTACACATCCACTCTACTGTACATGTACACATCCACTCTACTGTACATGTACACATCCACTCTACTGTACATGTACACATCCACTCTACTGTACATGTACACATCCATCCACTCTACTGTACATATCCATCCACTCTACTGTACATATCCATCCACTCTACTGTACATGTACACATCCACTCTACTGTACATATCCATCCACTCTACTGTACATGTACACATCCATCCACTCTACTGTACATGTACATATCCATCCACTCTACTGTACATGTACACATCCATCCACTCTACTGTACATGTACACACCCATCCACTCTACTGTACATGTATACATCCACTCTACTGTACATGTACACATCCACTCTACTGTACATGTACACATCCATCCACTCTACTGTACATGTACACATCCATCCACTCTACTGTACATGTACACATCCATCCACTCTACTGTACATGTACACATCCACTCTACTGTACATGTACACATCCATCCACTCTACTGTACATGTACACATCCATCCACTCTACTGTACATGTACACACCCATCCACTCTACTGTACATGTACACATCCATCCACTCTACTGTACATGTACACATCCATCCACTCTACTGTACATGTACACATCCATCCACTCTACTGTACATGTATACATCCACTCTACTGTACATGTACACATCCACTCTACTGTACATGTACACATCCATCCACTCTACTGTACATGTACACATCCATCCACTCTACTGTACATGTATACATCCACTCTACTGTACATGTACACATCCACTCTACTGTACATGTACACATCCACTCTACTGTACATGTACACATCCATCCACTCTACTGTACATGTACACATCCATCCACTCTACTGTACATGTACACATCCATCCACTCTACTGTACATGTACATATCCATCCACTCTACTGTACATGTACACATCCATCCATTCTACTGTACATGTACACATCCATCCACTCTACTGTACATGTATACATCCACTATACTGTACATGTACACATCCACTCTACTGTACATGTACACACCCATCCACTCTACTGTACATGTATACATCCACTCTACTGTACATGTACACATCCACTCTACTGTACATGTACACATCCACTCTACTGTACATGTACACATCCATCCACTCTACTGTACGTGTACACATCCATCCACTCTACTGTACATGTACACATCCATCCACTCTACTGTACATGTACACATCCACTCTACTGTACACATACACATCCACTCTACTGTACATGTACATATCCATCCACTCTACTGTACATATCCATCCACTCTACTGTACATGTACACATCCACTTTACTGTACATGTACACATCCACTCTACTGTACATATCCATCCACTCTACTGTACATGTACACATCCACTCTACTGTACATGTACACATCCATCCACTCTACTGTACATGTACACATCCATCCACTCTACTGTACATGTACACATCCATCCACTCTACTGTACATGTACACATCCACTCTACTGTACACGTACACATCCACTCTACTGTACATGTACACATCCATCCACTCTACTGTACATGTACACATCCATCCACTCTACTGTACATGTACACATCCACTCTACTGTACATGTACACATCCATCCACTCTACTATACATGTACACACCCATCCACTCTACTGTACATGTACACATCCATCCACTCTACTGTACATTTACACATCCATCCACCCTACTGTACATGTACACATCCACTCTACTGTACATGTACACACCCATCCACTCTACTGTACATGTACACATCCATCCATTCTACTTTACATGTACACGTCCATCCACTCTACTGTACATGTATACATCCATCCACTCTACTGTACATGTACACATCCACTCTACTGTACATGTACACATCCATCCACTCTACTGTACATGTACACATCCATCCACTCTACTGTACATGTACACATCCATCCACTCTACTGTACATGTACACATCCATCCACTCTACTGTACATGTACACATCCATCCACTCTACTGTACATGTACACATCCATCCACTCTACTGTACATGTACACATCCATCCACTCTACTGTACATGTACACATCCATCCACTCTACTGTACATGTACACATCCATCCACTCTACTGTACATGTACACATCCATCCACTCTACTGTACATGTACACATCCATCCACTCTACTGTACATGTACACATCCACTCTTCTGTACATGTATACATCCATCCACTCTACTGTACATGTACACATCCACTCTACTGTACATGTACACATCCATCCACTCTACTGTACATGTATACATCCACTCTACTGTACATGTACACATCCATCCACTCTACTGTACATGTACACACCCATCCACTCTACTGTACATGTACACATCCATCCCCGGTGCCCCCATCCCCCACCCCACACACGAATGACCATGGATAAGCTTTCATCCGCACCAACCTGTGTGATTAATATAAGTTGTTCAAGCTTGTTTCACAATCGTAATATAAATAAGGTTTGTTACTTTTTTTTTTATTATCATCCCTTTTAATATCTACCATTGTAAGAACTTGTTTCGCAATCAAGCTAAAATAAATTTGTATAGACTAATATCTACTACGATGCTATGCATGTTTCGCAATCAAGCTAAAATAAATTTGTATAGACTAATATCTACTACGATGCTATGCATGTTTCGCAATCAAGCTAAAATAAATTTGTATAGACTAATATCTACTACGATGCTATGCATGTTTCGCAATCAAGCTAAAATAAATTTGTATAGACTAATATCTACTACGATGCTATGCATGTTTCGCAATCAAGCTAAAATAAATTTGTATAGACTAATATCTACTACGATGCTATGCATGTTTCGCAATCAAGCTAAAATAAATTTGTATAGACTAATATCTACTACGATGCTATGCATGTTTCACAATCAAGCTAAAATAAATTTGTGTAGACTAATATCTACTACGTTGCTATGCATGTTTCAGTCGTTATGGTTTTGTGTTTCAGATCAATGCGTGAGACGCCGAGTCCAAGACATTCAACAGATGACAAGTCATCGGCTGGTGACGAGCGAGAACGGCGGAAAGAACCTCCTGACCATTATAGACAATCGCCCATAGATAATTTTAGTAACAGGTCACATGACCGCCCACATGACTATGCAGATAATAAACGTGAACGTAGAGGTTCCCGTGAACGCGTAATTGACGATCACAAACCGGGAAAAAGTCATATACCTGATCAAGTGCATCAGTCTCAAAATAAATCGCATAGGAGTTCCTTAGAAAATGTGGCCCGATCTGGTTCGCGGAGGGATCGGCGCTCGCCAACAATGCAAGATAGGCAATACAAATCTCCTCCACAACATAGGCATTTAATTAACATAGAGCAAGCTAGTGACACGCAAGTGAGTGCAGCAGAAGACATCGCAGAATTGGATAGATCTACTGACATGAGTAAACAGCATTTAGACCCTAATTCAGCCGTAGCAAAAACTTCACGTACAAATCGTCGGAAATTGGAAAGTATAATGCGGAATGATTCGCTTAGTTCTGACCCTTCTGACTGTGTTCGACCTCCCCCGCCCAAACCTCATAAGCACAAACGCGGAAAAAAGCAACGGCAGCACTCGGTGTCAAGTTCTGATGATGAAATACGATCCACGCCCGAGTGTTCAAGTTGTGAAGAGTTGGATTTAGAAAGCGAAAGTGTCAGTGAAAAAGGTGAGAAATACACATTTCAGTTTTTCATTGTTGTAGAAATGTCTATGCCTTAAAACAAAATATGAATTTGTTATATCCCTGTGTTTATCATGTAAGGAGCGCATTATTCAAATATAGAGGATATATAAGGAGTATTTGTATCCGAATGTTTATCATATAAGGAGTATTTTTATCCAAATGTTTATCACATAAGGAGTGCATTATTCAAATGTTTATCATATAAGGAGTATTTTTAGCCAAATGTTTATCATGTAGGAGCGCATTATTCAAATATAGAGGATATATAAGGAGTATTTTTATCCAAATGTTTATCATATAAGGAGTATTTTTATCCAAATGTTTATCATATAAGGAGTATTTTTATCTAAATGTTTATCATATAATGAATATTTTTATTCAAATGTTTATCATATAAGGAGTATTTTTATCCAAATGTTTATCATATAAGGAGTATTTTTATCCAAATGTTTATCACATAAGGAGTGTTTTATCCAAATGTTTATCATATAAGGAGTATTTTTATCCAAATGTTTATCACATAAGGAGTGTTTTATCCAAATGTTTATCATAGAAGGAGTGTTTTATCCAAATGTTTATCATATAAGGAGTATTTTTATCCAAATGTTTATCACATAAGGAGTGTTTTATCCAAATGTTTATCACATAAGGAGTGTTTTATCCAAATGTTTATCATATAAGGAGTATTTTTATCCAAATGTTTATCACATAAGGAGTGTTTTATCCAAATGTTTATCACATAAGGAGTGTTTTATCCAAATGTTTATCATAGAAGGAGTGTTTTATCCAAATGTTTATCACATAAGGAGTATTTTTCAATGTTTATCATATAAGGAGTGTTTTATATTTATGATATCCTATGATACAGGAGGAGAATATTTATACGACCGTCCTCTCTCGGACGATCGATGGAAAAAAGATGAAATTTTAGAAGCAAAAATCAAAAAGTTTTTGTCGGTGAGTTTAGAAATGTGAAGGTTATTCAAACTTTATTTTGTGAAAGATTGGTATCCTTAGACTGCAAACTCAAGTAAAAATTGTGCAAATGAAATGTTCATATTCTTTGCTTTTATTTTTAAATTAAATATCTGAAATTAAAATATAAAAAAACTGATTTTGTTAAATATTTGTTTTTTTTATATGATTTTCAAAAAAAAAAAATTTTTTTGTATATTAATATTACATTAATCTGTAAAACCATGTTTGAAACATATATAAAAATAATACTATGACATGAGCATCTAAGACTGTTTTCAAGCTGTTGAAATAGAATTTTGTGTACATAATTTTGTATAATACTTGAGTTTGTTGAACATTTGCAAAGAGAGGATTAGGGATGCTGTATCAGTTACCACAAGCCTCCACTAAGGTTACTATTATTCATAATATACTTGGCCATAAGTTCACCTTATTTGCTTCAATAAATTGCTCTAAAATGGTGCAGCGACTTATGACCGAGTCACGCACAATCAATTAGCATCGACTTATGACCGAGTCACGCAAAATCTGTTAGCATCGACTTATGACCAAGTCACGCAAAATCAATTTGCATCGACTTATGACCGAGTCACGCAAAATCAATTAGCATCGACTTATGACCGAGTCACGCAAAATCAATTTGCATCGACTTATGACCGAGTCACGCAAAATCAATTTGCATCGACTTATGACCAAGTCACGCAAAATCAATTTGCATCGACTTATGACCAAGTCACGCAAAATCAATTAAAATAAATTTTAAAAAAAAATTAAATTTATTTTTAGTTTGAAAACTAAACTAGTTCTGTGTAGTTTCCATTGTGTTTGAGCTCTTACCTTGCCCATTTGTTGATCATTATTGCTTTGAGAGATTATAGGCAACAGGAATTTTCTGAATAAGTTACATAGTGAATGAGTTAATGTAAAATACAGCGTTCATTCTAGGTGAGAATGTTTGGGAGACAAAGTGTGCGATCGCATCCTCCAATGCTGTTATTTAATAAATTTCAATAAAATATGGTTAAAATGCACAGTACATTAAATACAACATTTGAATAGTGCTTTATAATGGGCCAGTGTATCTTTCTGGACACAATTTTGTATGAAAATTGTAAAAAAAAAATATTATAGGGAGAAGTGGGGCCCCCAGAGGGCGAAGTCAGGGTCCGGTCCCTAGGGTGACTATTTCGCCCATATCGCCCTCTAGAATGATCCCTGAAAATATATGTTATCTATTCCTCAAAGTACCACCTCGACTTATGAGTGAATGTTTCAATTATAGCCGTCGAGCATCGTATGTGCAATAGTCCACTGGTCAGACAAGTTGTTTGCCTATAATAATTAAAGGAAAAATGCCAACAAGGGTAAAACAATGCTTTTAATTTGAAGTTACCATCATATTCATCTTGTCTGGCTTTAAAACAATATGTTTAAAGTGTTATAAGAAGGAGTTTATAGCGATTAAGCGGTCGCACGTATTGCGCAATAATTAGATCATGGTCATAGCCATTTTAAGAATAACTCATTCAAATTACTTTTGCTTTTATCACTTTTGCAAGGTGCGTGTGATGTCATAACCGCTTTTTCGTCAGTTTTTATCAGAATAAATGTTATCAACTGGCAAGACGGATCTGTAGTCTAGTGGTTAACACGTTGGACTGGTAATCCAGGGACCGCACGCAGGTCTGACCCTAATAAATTAACAGTCATTCAGATGAGACTTTCAAACCAAGGTCTCATGTCAGTGCTTTACACCGTGCACCTAACCAAGGTCTCATGTCGGTGCTTTACACCGTGCACCTAACCAAGGTCTCATGTCGGTGCTTTACACCGTGCACCTAACCAAGGTCTCATGTCGGTGCTTTACACCGTGCACCTAACCAAGGTCTCATGTCGGTGCTTTACACTGTGCACCTAACCAAGGTCTCATGTCGGTGCTTTACACTGTGCACCTAACCAAGGTCTCATGTCGGTGCTTTACACCATGCACCTAACCAAAGTCTCATGTCGGTGCTTTACACCATGCACCTAACCAAGGTCTCATGTCGGTGCTTTACACCGTGCACCTAACCAACATTATTGACGACCCTCCTTATATAAAAAAGATGTTAACAGAATGAGCAGACTTTTTCTATGATTCTTAAGACGTAGCGTGCATAGTTATTGGAGTATAAAAATCAAATGATTTATTAATATCAATGTAAAAAAATGTTAAGAAATATAAGAGATAAAAAAGAGCTTTTTATGAAAGAGAAATAAATAGCAAGTTACTGGCTTTGAAGGAAAACGACTGTTATATGTTTGTTTCAAGTTTGAGTGTATATACTCTCTATAAATAGCCACCAATGGCGAATTAATTGGCATTTAACCCTTTCAACACCACAGACCTCTACGTAGGCTTACAAAAAGTGTAGATCCAGATGAGCCGGCTCATCACTAGCCGTCTCATCAGGATCTGCACTTTTTGCCAGTAATATCACTATTTTTAGACAAAATTACCCATTTTGATAAATGAACTTGCCAAATTTTCTTGGTCTAAAAATATCATGCACCAGTTCATGTCCGTTACTTGGTGTTGAATGGGTTAAAAGATACTTTAACAAAATTTGCTTTATCAAAATTAATATTCTTTTTACCGGTAGCTATTATATTTTAATTGCAAGATTTTCATTCCAATTTCGACAAAAATTTGATACTGTGGTTAGAGTGATTTTTATTTATTTTATTTTTATTAGTTATAGGCACTTTTATTATTAGGCAGTGTTCATTTAAGATGAAAGGGGGTTGTGTGGGAATGAAAATCTAGCAATTTATGTATAAAGCGTTTCATAACGAGGCTATGGAACAACTTGTGGTAACTTTTATAGTGGTTGGGTTCAATTCTTACGTTTGGTATCATATGTCCTCTTGTTGTTTGATTTTGTTTTTTGTTGTGTATTCAGGAGAAATAGAGAGTAATGCCAGCGACACCTCCCAAATTGCTCAACATATACGCACCTGTGATCATGTGCAAATCGACTTTTACCCACGGTCCGTCGCTTACACCGGGAATATGGGCAGGGTCAAAATCCCTACCCCAAAACGAGAGTATCGGGCTCGAGAACAAATAAAAGACTCGGGCATTGATACATGTTTGTCATCAAGTTGTCAAACTCTTAGCGAGGAAGCTTTAAAGTCAAAGGTATACAAAATAAACGTGCGTAAGTTTTGCTAACATTCGGCAGTCCTCCATTTTTGGCAGATTTTTCTTGCTTACTTTGGGTGTGTTTAGCTCCCACTTTTTCTGTAGCTTCCAGTACATGTTGTCAAAAGATGAAATAAGCTTATTTTTACACATTTTCTGGAATGCATTTTGGTGTACATTTTTCTTCTAAATCTACGTTTTCATTGTCTATCTACAGAAAATATTTGGCGTCTACATTCAGTCTATTTCTCGCATCATTTTCCATCATGAATATCTGGCTCAATAGTTCTATTTAATTTATAGTTTGACTAGACAAACAAATACCTGAAATTCATGCTATAAATATTCAGGTAGAAACAAAACCTGCTTCGTAAACACATTTTCGAGAGATTTATTTCATAAATATTAGCATTTATTTCACTCTTAATGGTATTAAAAGCAGTCTGCGCCATATTGTTTGTTTTTTCTGTGGTATATTTGTGTATAATTATGTTCTACCTTCTCCCTTAATTATTAGTTGTTTAAATGGATGGACCCTTAACCTTTTGATGTTGAATCTGTGCACAATTCTCTCATCAAATAATCCTTAAATATTTCCGCTTTACCAGTAGTACACCTGCATGCTTCTAGAAATTGTGACAGTTTCTTATGAGTTTGTTCTATTGAATATACAAGCTAAAAAAAAAATAACCATGACATTTAGGCTTGTTGTACCTTATTTAATTGGCTATAATTTATTCTGTCATATCAAAGACGGTGCAACAAGTCTGGTTCACAATTGCATCATGCAAATGGGTACAAGGGTTTTCACCTAAATTATCAGATTGCGTGACTCAGAGAGTTGGGGGTGGGGTCCTTCTTGTCATCTTACCTGACAGGCCTAGGGGGTGGGGGTAGGGGTAGGGGGGGAGCTTCTGTGAGAGGGAGTTTTCAAGCATCTGTTGTCCTTCATTGTCCATCAACAATTGCATTAATATGATGACTATACCTCTTGAAACTATTTTAGTTTATACACATTTATTTTAGCTCAATTGCGAAACAAGTTCTTACAACTTATATTAATCTCGAGACCTCATTCCTGATGGAATCCATCGCCATGAGGGAGAGAGAAGAGGCAACATGGAATTTAATGGCTCCAGCGAGGCTCAAACTCCGGACTGTTCGCACCTGAAGCGAACGCCCATCCACTGCGTTATCACGACTTCCACTTCTTAAAACTATTGTAGGAATGGGGCAAATTTTCTCAACAGCATTCTTGAAACAGCTTTTTCCATGTTTATTCAAATGAAGTCCCTTGGTCAGCAACTGGGTCACTAGGCCAAGTCATTTAAACAATTTCTTCTCTTGAATTATTTATAGAAATGTTGCCAAATTTGGTGTGTGACATCCTTGCAACACTCTGCCTCTGCACTCTGTGTTCAAAATGATGTGACTGGGGTAAAAATCTAGGTCACTAGATCATTTTTAAAACAAACAACATTTTGCACTTTTTTCTCCTAAACCAATTAGATAGACAGATAGATTTCTTTATTTATAGATGGTGACCTAATTAGTTCTGCACTAATCCTCCTTAGGGTCCTGTTTGTAGGAGTCCTCCGTGGTCGAGTGGTTAAGGTCGCTGACTTGTATACCACTGTAACCTATCATCACTGATGGTCACGGGTTCGAGCCCCGCTCAGGCCGTGTCTCATTTATATGAAAAAGTTGGCAGTTTCTTACGGAGGTTGGTGCACCCAAAGTACTGGTTAACCGCTGGAGCCTGCCCATGAAAGGTGTTGTTAAGTAAACTGCCCGCCGGCGATATAGCCCGAAATGGTGCTATTACAGGCGTAAAACCCGAAATATAACTGCCAAATATAAGTTGCCAAATTGGTTTTGTAGTATCCATGCAACACCCTCTACCAAGTTTTGTTCAAATGGGCGACACTAGGGTCAAAAGCAAGGTCAACTTATGTCGCGGTACTGACTTAGTCATCTTGGGGAGATTATGTGTAAGCGGCCCGGCTCAGTTGATGCCCGACTAGCTCAGTTGACTCAGTTGATGCCCGACTAGCTCAGTTGATGCCCTACTAGCTCAGTTGATGCCCGACTAGCTCAGTTGATGCCCGACTAGCTCAGTTGATGCCCGGCTAGCTCAGTTGATGCCCGGCTAGCTCAGTTGATGCCCGACTAGCTCAGTTGATGCCCGGCTAGCTCAGTTGATGCCCGACTAGCTCAGTTGATGCCCGGCTAGCTCAGTTGATGTCCTGCCCGACTAGCTCAGTTGATGCCCGGCTAGCTCAGTTGATGCCCGCTAGCTCAGTTGATGCCCGGCTAGCTCAGTTGATGCCCGGCTAGCTCAGTTGATGCCCGACTAGCTCAGTTGATGCCCGGCTAGCTCAGTTGATGCCCGACTAGCTCAGTTGATGCCCGACTAGCTCAGTTGATGCCCGGCTAGCTCAGTTGATGCCCGGCTAGCTCAGTTGATGCCCGGCTAGCTCAGTTGATGCCTGGCTAGCTCAGTTGATGCCCGGCTAGATCAGTTGATGCCCGGCTAGCTCAGTTGATGCCCGGCTAGCTCAGTTGATGCCCGGCTAGCTCAGTTGATGCCTGGCTAGCTCAGTTGATGCCCGGCTAGATCAGTTGATGCCCGGCTAGCTCAGTTTGATAAAGCGTAGAGGAAAGGTCCCGGGTTAGCTGCACATATTTCTCACATTTGGCACCCATCGAGGGACCGCGACTGGATATATACTTTGAGATCATGTTCACCTTGCTGACATGTCACAGAGTGAGAAAAATGTGCCGCCAATCAGGAACTCGAACCCGGGACCTTTCTCTTATAGGGTGACTAGGTCCGTACCGCGACATGCTTCCCCACTAATTTGGAATTTGTCCACGAATTTCCACGGATGAGTACAAAGTGAACATGATCTCGAAGTATATTACCAGTCGCGTACAACAACTTACAACATATTGTATCGTATGAGATAATTATGTTAACCATAAATCAATTTGTTTTACTGATAGAAACAAGAAACTATTAGTAGGAATTTAGCCACATAATTATGTTCTATAGTATGTATCCTTCCTAGCCTGGTTCACTAGGTGATGTAGCCTGGTTCACTAGGTGATGTAGCCTGGTTCACTAGGTGATGTAGCCTGGTTCACTAGGTGATGTAGCCTGGTTCACTAGGTGATATAGCCTGATTCACTAGGTGATGTAGCCTGGTTCACTAGGTGATGTAGCCTGGTTCACTAGATGGCCTGTTCGCCTGGTCATATAAATATATTTTAATACCGAGATCATTAATTATGCCGTATTGAGTTTCTGATAATATCAACGCATGTGGAAACTTGGGGGTATTCCGTGTAATTATTGATTATCATTAATTCTATTAATAGGCCTATTAGCACATGACTTAATTAATGACGTACTTGAATCGAAAGCGAGGCACTGCAATGTTGATAAAACTTTATAATTGGCCGCCATTGTTTACAGGTCAATGGAACAATCAATAGTTTTAAAAAGTACAATATGCGTCTGATTTGACATATTTACTCAAGATTTAAGTTCTCCTTACCAATTACGCCGAATCGACCCGTTACCACCTAAACGTAGTAGTTAAAATCCGATATCTCGTCAATATAACACAGAAACGGGAAATTATATGTTTGCAATGTAAATGAGGCTACGGTTCGTGTATTTTCGGAAATGATCGTGTATTTTCGGAAATGATTGTTATTTCCGAAAAGATTCCATTTCTATTTTTAGCAATCGTATGTTGCAGATAAGAGTTGTCGTTCTTCAATCAACACCCTAGAAAATATGGGTGTAATGTAGGTAGTGTTATGCTCGGAAATCGAGTTTCCCCAGGCTGTCATTTTGCCAGAAGTAAATTAGTGAAAAATCCAGAACTGGAACCCAGGCTAACCGTCACCCACTTACATAAGAACATAAGGTGACACATAGTCAGTCCCTCTTGTAGTCTTACCCGACGTTCGGGCAAGATACTGTTACAAAAAGCGGAATGTTTGGATAGTAACATCTTTGCAACAAACCCAAACTGTCGCGATCTATCAAGCATCCATAGCGATTGATGAGAATGTCGGGATATCTATCCAACCTCCATAGAGATTACTGGGAATGTCGCGATATATATATCCAACCTCCATAGAGATTACTGGGAATGTCAGGATATCTATCCAATCTCCATAGAGATTACTGGGAATGTCGCGATATCTATCCAACCTCCATAGAGTTTACTGGGAATGTCACGATATATATCCAACCGCCATCAAGATTACTGGGAATATTGCAAGGAAGTACTATGACATTGGCTCTCTGATTAGCGCAGTGGTTAACACGCTCGTTTCTCACCAATGAAACCCGGGTTTCGATCCTCGGACCTGAAGTATGTGAGATTGTTCGGAGGTCGCCAGATCGGATAGGTCAGTTATTCTCCGGTTTCCTTCCACATGGAGGATCACATAAACGCTTTCATCCGTGCCAACGAGAGAGATTAATATAAGTTGTTAAAAGCTTGTTTCTCAATTGTTGTAAAATAAATAAAGTTTAATAAAAAAAATGAAAATGGAAGGACTAAACAGCGACAGTTTATACTTTAATATGACATTCTAGTTCCCAATTGTATAAATATGAGGTACCAGGTGAAGATCAATATTTCATGTCCACTTCTTGGGATAAGATCGCAAATTTCAAACAGGTTTGTTTACTTCTGCAAAAACCGCGCCGTATCTGTAGACCACGGACGAGTAACATGTTCATTTACTTCTGCAAAAACGCCACCGTATCTGTAGGCCACAAACGAGTAACATGTTCATTTACTTCTGCAAACATCGCACCGTATCTGTAGACCACGGACGAGTAACAAGTTCATTTACTTCTGCAAAAACGGCACCGTATCTGTAGGCCACGGACGAGTAACAAGTTCATTTACTTCTGCAAAAACGGCACCGTATCTGTAGACCACGGACGAGTAACAAGTTCATTTACTTCGGCAAACATCGCACTGTATCCGTAAACCACAGACGAGTAACATGTTCATTTACTTCGGCAAACATCGCACCGTATCCGTAGACCATGGACGAGTAACATGTTTATTTACTTCGGCAAACATCGCACCATATCCGTAAACCACAGACGAGTAACAAATTCATTTACTTCGGCAAACATCGCACCGTATCCGTAGACCACGGGACAGAGTTTTTATGTCCCAACAACGGACATCGAGTGTCGCTTATCTGCCGATTCCCGTGTATGTGATAAAGAGAAACTGTAACAAGTTATACCCTGGCATTTACTCTATCTCTCCTGTAACAAGTTATACCCTGGCATTTACTCTATCTCTCCTGTAACAAGTTATACCCTGGCATTTACTCTATCTCTCCTGTAACAAGTTATACCCTGGCATTTACTCTATCTCTCCTGTAACAAGTTATACCCTGGCATTTACTCTATCTCTCCTGTAACAAGTTATACCCTGGCATTTACTCTATCTCTCCTGTAACAAGTTATACCCTGGCATTTACTCTATCTCTCCTGTAACAAGTTATACCCTGGCATTTACTCTATCTCTCCCGATTATCATTGCATTGATTGTGTACATGTATTACATGCTGTTGTCACTGTTGTGTGTTCTATTTGTTGTATTTAATATTTGTCAGTTTTACAACAGGCTTTGTTTAACCCATTCAATACCAAGTTACTGACATGGACTGGTGCATGATATTTTTAGACCAATAAATTAAATAAACAAAATTACATTTGGACCAGTTCATTTATCAAAATGGGTAATTATGTCTAAAAATAGTAATATTACTGGCAAAAAGTACAGATTGTCATCACGAACCGGCTCATCTGGATCTACACTGTTTGTAAGCCTATTTAGAGGTCTGTAGTTTTGAAAGGGTTAATTGTATGCATGAAGCTTAATGTTTTAAATGCAGAATTTAGAGTAGATTATAATTTATGTTGTTTGCTTTTTTCTCTGCTCTGATGGGATAGGAATTGTCACAGCTTCTATTGGGGCACACTTCAGTATGTTTGCTATCCCCCCCCCCCCCACAGCGAGGGATATTGATATTGAAGGCATCCGTCCGTGTGTGCATCCATCTGTGTGTGCACGTCCGTGTGTGCATCCGTCCGTGTGTGCATCCATATGTGTGTGCACGTCCGTGTGTGCATCCGTCCGTGTGTGCATCCGTCTGGAGCCACAGTTCTCAGTAACCAATGGATGGATCACAAATGAAACTTAGAATAAATAAATAACACCACAGTATGGTGGTGCACCTACTATTTTCATGCTGATCAGCCCAGTAACGCCAGAGTTATTGCCAGGTCAAACAGTACTAGCTACCATATTGTCTCTAATAAACGCCCCTCCCTTATCGCCCACCCCTAAATTAAAATTTGAATCTAGATTTTCTACCTGATATGATTAATATAATAATGTTGAAAGTATATCAGCTTGTTTCAGTGTATGATATTTGTTTGTTTTTAACTGTATGATCAAATTATATATTTGTATATAATATATATATATAATTATATATTATTCACCGAATGATTAAGGAAGTTGTGATAGCGCAGTGGATGCGCGTTCGCTTCAGGTGCGAAAGGTCCGGAGTTCGAGCCCCGCTGGAGCCGTTACGATTGTGCCCTTAGGCAAGGCATTTAAATTCCACATTGCTTCTTCTCTCTCCCCCGTGGCGATGGATTCCATCAGGAATGAGGTCTCGAGAGTGATTAATATAAGTTAAAAGAACTTGTTTTGCAATCGAGCTAAAATAAATTTGTATAAACTAATTCACCGAATGAACTTCGAAAGCATGACTATCATGAGTGAAGTGTCACTTAAGCAAAAAATATCCGTTTTATTTTAGACTGAAATGTTTTTTTATGTTGGAAAAGGATGCACCATGCGCTAAATGGCACTATAACGTCGTGTTGGGACGACCATAAAAGATGTCATAAATGAAGTCACTGACAACTGGAGACTGAAAATGTTTGTGTTAACAACATGTCAACATGCAGCGCTAGGTAGCACATGCACAAAGCAGTGAGAAACAAGATGTGTTATTATACTGCTTTCAACCGGTGGAATAACACATTTTATTACACTGATAATATCGAATATCGAACATTGATTTATTTACACTCATACAGTATGTAAAGTATTACTTTGCAGCCCATTAAAACTTTTGTAATTTCCATTTCTGCTGGTAACTGCTAAGAGACACAGACTTGCTATGTAAATAAAAAGCACAAGGCTATAGCAACCGGCTGAACTGGTTTCTATCCAGGATGTCTAATGTATTTGCTTCATTAGTACCGTAGTTAATATAATACATACCGTATACTATCATTTTGACATCTTGCTGACACGGACATACATACACTAAGATGTTCAAAACATTCATTTATTGTAAGTTATTGATCACTTTTGTTGGTTTGTAGATTTCTTAAATATGCACTCTAATTACCACCCCCCCTTTTGGAAATGTGACACCCCTAGGTGCATTTATTCAAGACAATACTGTAGCTAGTGCTGTTTTGGCCTGTCCATTCATAGATGGATCTGTAGTCCAGTGGTAACATGCTAGACTGGTAATCCAGGGATCGCAGGTTCGATCCCCCGTCTGACCATAATAAAATTAACAGTCTTTCAGATGGGACGTTAAACCGAGGTCTTGTGTCGGTGCTTTACCCCATGCACGTAAAAGAACCAGAGGAGACTCTGGAATGGGTCTCTGTCTGTATCATTGCACTATCCTCCAAAATCTAAAATGACTAATCTCTTCAGGAGGCATAGCTCATATGGGCAACCGGTAGCGACGATAAATAAACGTTAAACTCACACAAGTCGAATTTGATAGCCAACACGTTTTAACTGTTAGTACTTTCCTTAACCCATTCAACACCAAGTACCTGACATGGACTGGTGCATGATATTTTTAGACCAATAAATTAATAAGAAAATTACATTTGGACCAGTTCATTTATCAAAAAGGGTAATTTTGTCTAAAAATAGTAATATAACTGGCAAAAAGTGCAGATCCTGACAAGCTGGCTCATCTGGATCTACCCTTTTTGTAAGCCTCATTAGAGGTATGTAGTGTTGAATGGGTTAAACATCATCGGTGAAAAAGCAATTTAATATGTAATTTGATATATTATGGTATTTTCCCCCCAAATATTTGGAGTATTTTAACTATTAAACAAACGTCGTATACAACGTTTGTTGACATAGAAAAATATTGTTGTTACCTAATGTTACCTACACATATATCAAGTCTAAGCTACGCCCCTGCAGTGGGATGGGGAACATCTATTTGGTGATTGATTGTTCAGTAAAACTATATGAGTGTTGTATATGATATAGGCTGTTCGATTTGTACAACGGTAGATTCTACTTGATTTGGAAGTTCCTACTTTTTCCGTTCGAATTATCTGAATTCTATTCTGCTCGATATTTGGAAGACGGCCCAGTAGGGTCCCATGTTCTTGAATCTTTTTCAACATGGCGTCTTATTGAAAGAAACTGTAAAGAATAAGAACTCCAGTGCGAAATATGCCGCAGCCAATTTAGCTTGTCTGCAGAAATATTTTGATTGGTGACAGCTATTGAAATAGGAAGTGGAAGACGACACATTAATATAACCCTTAGCCTGCCAATCACAACGAAAGTTACTTTTGCAAACAGCATAGAGCCAGATCAGACGGCACAGAATGTTCTGTCTGATCAGGCTCATTCTGTTCCATCTGATCTGCTCTATGCTGTTTGTTATTTGGATAGTGGAGCTAAAACACTTGGCTGAATAGCAAAAAACATAGATCCTGATCAGATCGTTGATCTGTGTCTATGTTGTTTGCACATTCCGTCCAATTTATTCGGCAGGTTACGGGTTAACGCATTCGATTTGCGGACTTCCAAATATTGAAATGGAAGGGTACACTTCACTGCAGTTAGCAAATCGAATTGACTATATGACTCATGTGATGTGTGGATACAGGTGTGATCATAGAGTAGAACAGATTGCTTGCATGTAATGAATAGTCATGCTTGTTATATGTATGGAAACATGACTATTGATTAAGTAGCAAACGGTTATAATGTGTTTTATTGTGTTCTCTCCAGTATTATATGAAGCTTCAATGTACAGGTATAGCAGCTCAGTATTAGACACTGTATTGGTCTGGAAATTAGCACAGTCTTTATACGTGGGTAGCTGCTATTGCAGGACATGTGTATGAACTGTTGACATATATATATGTATATGTACTGTTGGTTGTCTGGAGCGACCTAGAGGGTGTTGGGGGTGTTTGTTGTCTGGAGAGACCTAGAGGGTGTTGTGGTTGTCTGGAGCGACCTATAGGGTGTTTTTAACATAACGGGTATATAATTATGTACTGTTGGTTGTCTGGAGCGACCTAGAGGGTGTTGGTTGTCTGGAGCGACCTATAGGGTGTTTTTAACATAACGGGTATATAATTATGTACTGTTGGTTGTCTGGAGCGACCTAGAGGGTGTTGGTTGTCTGGAGCGACCTAGAGGGTGTTTTTAACATACCAGGTATATAATTAGTACTGTTGGTTGTCTGGAGCGACCTAGAGGGTGTGGTGTTGTGAGCGACCTAGAGGGTGTTGGTTGTCTGGAGCGACTAGAGGGTGTTGGTGGCTGGGCGACCTAGAAGGGTGTTTTGTGTCTGAGCGACCCTAGAGGGTGTTGGGTTGTCTGAAACGACCTAGAGGGTGTGGTGTTCTGGAGCGACCTAGAGGATGTTGGTTGTCTGGAGCGACCTAGAGGGTGTTCGTGTCTGAAGCGACTAGAAGGGTGTTGGTTGTTGGAGCGACCTAGAGGGTGTGGTTGTCTGGAGCGACATAGTGGGTGTTTTTAACATAGGGTATATAACATGTACTGTTGGTTGTCTGAAGCGACCTAGGGGGTGTTGTTGTCTGGAGTGACCTAGAGGGTGTTGGTTGTCTGGAGTGACCTAGAGGGTGTGGTTGTTGTAGCAACCTAGAGGTGTTGGTTGTCTGAAGCGACCTAGGGGGTTTGGTGGTCTGGAGCGACCTAGAGGGTGTTTGTTGTCTGAAACGACCTAGGGGTGTTGGTTGTCTGGAGCGACCTAGAGGGGTTGTTGCTGGAACACCCTAGAGGGTGTTCGTTGTTGGAGCGACCTAGAGGGTGTTTTAACATACTGGGTGTATAATGATGTACTGTGGTGTCTGGAGCGACCTAGAGGGTGTTTTTACAATACTGGGTATATAATTATGTACTGTTGGTTGTTCTGAGCGACCTAGAGGGTGGTTTTTAACATACTGGGTATATAAATTATGTACTTCGTTGTCTGGAGCGACCTAGAGGTGTTTTTAACATACTGGGTGTATAATTATGTACTGTTGGTGTCTGGACGACCTAGAGGGGTTTAACATACTGGGTATATAATTAGGTACTGTTGGTTGTCTGGAGCGACCTAGAGGGTGTTTTAACATACTGGGTATATAATTATGTACTGTTGGTTGTCTGGAGCGACCTAGAGGGTGTTTTTAACATACTGGGTATATAATTATGTACTATTCGTTGTCTGGAGCGACCTAGAGGGTGTTTTTAACATACTGGGTGTATAATTATGTACTGTTCGTTGTCTGGAGCGACCTAGAGGGTGTTTTTAGCATACTGGGTATATAATTATGTACTGTTCATTGTCTAGAGCGACCTAGAGGGTGTTTTTAACATACTGGGTGTATAATTATGTACTGTTGGTTGTCTGGAGCGACCTAGAGGGTGTTTTTAACAACTGGGTGATAATTATGTACTGTTGGTTGTCTGGAGCGACCTAGAGGGTGTTTTTAACATACCGGGTGTATAATTATGTACTGTTGGTTGTCTGGAGCGACCTAGAGGGTGTTTTAACATACGGGTATATAATTATGTACTGTTGTTGTCTGGAGCGACCTAGATGTGTTTTAAATACTGGGTGTATAATTATGTACTGTTGGTTGTCTGGAGCGACCTAGAGGGTGTTTTTAACATACTGGGTATATAATTATGTACTGTTCATTGTCTGGAGCGACCTAGAGGGTGTTTTTAACATACTGGGTGTATAATTATGTACTGTTCGTTGTCTGGAGCGACATAGAGGGTGTTTTTAACATACCGGTATATAATTATGTACTGTTGGTTGTCTGGAGCGACCTAGAGGGTGTTTTTAACATACCGAGTATAAAATTATGTACTGTTGGTTGTCTGAAGCGACCTAGGGGGTGTTTTTAAGATCTGACATCTCAAGATGACGACGTGTTCCTCTCTTAAAAAATCCCAAAATATCGCCCTTTTTTTTATGAACACACACATACTAGCAACATTGATGTTCCCCTGTGTGTACCATGAATATACTGTACATACCCGGCCATAAGTCGACCGTTTTCTCATCCAGAAAGTAATATGTCCATCATAAGGCTGAGATATATACCGGTATATATGTTTATTTAATAATGTGAACTGTGCTAATAAAAGTTTATTCCTGTACTTGAGGAGTACATTTTTATAGAATATTATGAAAACGTATTCAGGAAAGAAAAATTGTTATAATTCAATTAATTTATTAGATCATTTATTGGATATAGAATACCGGTCATTCATAACACGCTTACCGTATTTAGCTATGTATAGTGCGCTACCGTGTATAGTGCGCACCCACGATCTGGCACGAAAATCGGCGGAAAAACTGAGTTCCGATGTATACTGCGCACGTGAAAAACGCAATTTTCCAAGTCAAAATTTAACATTTCTCAAGAATCGCTAAAAATTGTGCTCCGTGATTTTTACAACTTATATTAATCACTCGAGATATAACTCATCGAGTAACGGTAACGCACTCAGGCACACCTGCTCAAATTTCTCGACACATTCTCAAACATCTCAACACGTTCTCAAACATGTCAGCAGATGCTCAAACTTCTCAACACGTGAAGCCTACCTAATTAACTGGGACCCATTGTGAAAGGTTTGTCGAAATTAATTATCGCTACAATCAATTGAAATACTGCAGCCAAAAAAGTTTTTTTTTATGCAATGCATTGTACATTGTACGGCGAAGTACGCGAAAAGTACGGGAAATATTACATACGATAAAACCACGTGATGTTATCAAATCGCCATTTTTTTATGCATTTACTAATTTCAATTAAATTCTTCAAAGTTTGCCAAAATAAACGAAATATATGCTAATTTTGTGGTCTTATTCATTTGATTTATTTATATAGACTATCGGCAACTGGTTTTAATAGCTAGTTTATAACGATTGTCGAATGTAACAACTTATAGAATGACTGTGGGCCGTTCGGGTCGAATTCCAGTTTTTCCACGAAATTTTGGTCCGGAAAAAAAATGTCCTGATGTCTGTGGTGTATAATGCGCAGTAGATAAAATGGATGAGGATTTCAGTAAGAAATGTGCGCACTATACATAGCTAAATACGGTATTACAATATTTATTTGACAACTATTTACATAATAGACCATAGAAATAGCAGATGCACAAACTTCATAAATCACTGCCTTTTTATATGATTGACAATGGAATTAAGTTAACCAGTTATCTCAAATTGAGCCCAGTTTCAAAACCGAGAGAGAAAAAACCATTGTCGTAATGGATGGATCCAGCTTAAAATCAGCTGACTTATGGCAAAGATTGACTTATGGTTGAGATCAACTTATGGCCAACATCAACTTATGGCTGAGATTGACTTATGGCTAAGATCGACTTATGCCTGAGATCGACTTATGGCTAAGATCGACATACGCCTGAGAGCGACTTATGGCTAAGATCGTCTTCCAGCCAAAATCGACTTATGTCCGTGATCGACTTACACCTATGATCGACTTATGGCTGAGATCGACATACGGCCGAGATCGACTTATGTCTGTGATCGATCTGTGGCTGAGATCGACTTACAGCCAAGATTGACTTGCAGCGGTGATCGACTTACGGCTGGGTATATACAATAAGACCGTTCCAAACTGATCCTTCATTCAGCATCTCTTCATTTTGTAAACCTATCCTTGTCCCCGAGGTTATAAAACTCCAATCTCAAGCTCAGTATAAAGCTTCTGATTGGTTGAGCCAATAGAAAATCTCAGATCCATCCAATCAAATTACTTGGGCTTGAGTTTGAGATCTGAGAAAAGTTTTATAATCTCGAGCCGAGCTATCATGAATAATCAGACAAAGCCAATCAACAAAACATTGGTTCCCATTCAATCAATCGTGTTGTGTTATCTCTTCATTAAATTTCGAGGAAATGTCCAAGAACTATACTGTTCTATGTTCTGTATATTTTGGAGTTTTCAGACAAGGAAAACCTATCTATCCCCAGACGATACAACCGAGAATCAATTGATATTTCCAACATTCTGAATCAGAAAAACTGTCACATTTTGGCATTTAATATATTATATATATAATATTTTATCCCATGAATTAGCTTGTATCCGAATCAATAAAGACGTCACGAATGTCTTTACAGTATACACTTGTATAATATCATAATTATGTTTAACCCTTTCCCTCATAGAAACACTGTGATGCCATTACCAATACGACATACATTGGCAATGTAGTAGCCAAACCAATGCTCATAATATAGGCCAGAATCTTATGAAGTCACAGTATGGTGGTGGGATAGATATGGCATCTACTTATCCATTGCATGATAGCTAAATGTATAGAGATATATTATATTAGCCTAAATCTCTATGAAGGAAAGGGTTAAAACAAGCGAAAAGATATTAGTCGTGAATTTGCAACCTTTTTATATTTTTAATCAGCACTCGAATTTAAGAACCTGTTCCGTTAATTTATTTTAAAAATGTAATCAAATGTGCTTGTTACTATTTATAGCATCCAGTTATTTGGCAGCCTTCTGCAGACAGTCAGCACTGGATTGGTCACATGATATTAAAGAAAACAGTATTAGACGGTTCCGGTAAACCTAGTGATTTATTAGGTAAGATAATATTATAGAAAACCACAGACAGATCTGTAGTCCAGTGGTTAACATGTTGGACTGGTAATCCAGGGATCGTAAGTTCGATCCCCCGTCTGACCATAATAAAATGAATAGTCTTTCAGATGGGACATTAAACCGAGGTCTCATGTCAGTGCTGTACACCGTGTACGTAAAAGAACCAGAAGAGACTCTCTCTGTATCATTACACTATACTCCAAAAATCTAAAATGACTAATGTCTTCAGGAAGCGTCGCTCATATGGACAACCGGTAGGATGATAAATAAACGTAAAACACACACACACAATGGAAACCATATTAAATTTGGGAATCCAATTCAGCCTATAGACATTCATATACTATATTCCTGTAATAGTTCTGAATAAAAGTGAACGTAACTCTGCACATTGGTTCATCGTAACCTAGCAACATTGAAATATTATAGATTCCCACATTGGTTCATCGTAAATAGCAACATTGATATATAGATTCCACATTGGTTCATCGTAACCTAGCAACATTGAATATTAGATTCCACATTGGTTCATCGTAACCTAGCACCATGAATATAGATTCCACATTGGTTCATCGTAAACTAGCCCATTGAATATATAGATTCCACATTGGTTCATCGTAACCTAGCAATTGAATAGATAGATTCCACATTGGTACATTGGTTCATAGATTCCACATTGGTTCATCTCAGCCTAGCAACTATTAATACATCGATTCCACATAGCTTATCAACAGTGATATATAAATCCATGCATTAAGAATATATAAATCCATAACGTTAGTGAATATATAAATCCATTACGTTAGTGAATATATAAATCCATTACGTTAGTGAATATATAAATCCATAGCATTAGTGAATATATAAATCCATAGAGTGAATATATAAATCCATAGCATTAGTGAATATATAAATCCATAACGTTAGTGAATATATAAATCCATTACGTTAGTGAATATATAAATCCATTACGTTAGTGAATATATAAATCCATAGCATTAGTGAATATATAAATCCATAGAGTGAATATATAAATCCATAGCATTAGTGAATATATAAATCCATAACGTTAGTGAATATATAAATCCATTACGTTAGTGAATATATAAATCCATTACGTTAGTGAATATATAAATCCATAGCATTAGTGAATATATAAATCCATAGCATTAGTGAATATATAAATCCATAGCAATCAATTTGCAGAATTATTGTTTTGTACGAGGCTATTTTTGTACAGGTATGTACTCTAAGTAGGTTCTATTTTGATCTATATAATATTTCTATGAAAGATGTGCCATAATACATAGGCATCTGTTCGTATGACGTTACTGCAAAATTACACTCACGAAATTGTGTTATACAAACCACGAGGTCAATGCCGTGCATTGTGTATTGTATTTGGTGATAATTAGGTACCAGCAATTTCTATATACTAATTCTCTTGCGTGGGTAAATAAATACATTTATATTGATAATTAATAGTTAGTGCATATGGTGAACCTAGTAGCTAGGCCACCCACGGGTCACGGTAATCTGAAGTATTGTCCCCCAAGCAATTGTCTTAATGTTTTACCAATAGTAACTGCATCGTGCAATATAATCTGTGTGGGCACTGTGGCAATATCTACAATATTAGATTCATGTTTGGTAGTTTAGTACCATCTATCTTACATATTCAATATTAGATTCATGTTTGGTAGTTTAGTACCATCTATCTTACAGATTCAATATTAGATTCATGTTTGGTAGTTTAGTACCATCTATCTTACATATTCAATATTAGATTCATGTTTGGTAGTTTAGTACCATCTATCTTACATATTCAATATTAGATTCATGTTTGGTAGTTTGGTACCATCTATCTTACAGATTCAATATTAGATTCATGTTTGGTAGTTTAGTACCATCTATCTTACAGATTCAATATTTGATTCATTGTATGCAAAATATTGCCTTTCCTTTCTAGGTTTGAAGATAGTTGGTGGACGTATGACGGACGCGGGTAGTTATGCAGCGTACATCACCCAAGTAAAAAAGGGCTCAATAGCTGATACAGTTGGCCATTTACGAGCTGGTACTATGTTTTCTTTATGTATTTTTATATAGGGAAAAACATATTGGCATACATTATATTTGATGGGTAATTATAAATTGGTTAAATGGAGTCGTTTGATTAAATAACTATGTGAACTTATTTGGAAACAGACAACTTCTTCACCTGATACAGTACTAGGAATATGTTTAAAGTAGGTCAGTGGCATCTTTGCAGTATTATCTACCAAAATGTATTCAAATGGGGGTCAAACGGTCAATTTAATGGAAAATCTAGGTCAGTGGCATCTTTGCATAATCATCTACCGAAATTTATTCAAATGGGATCACAAGGTCAATTTAATGGAAAATCTATGAAGGAATATTTCTCCTTAAACAATAATAAGGATTTTCCAAATTTGCTCTGTTACATCCGTACAAACCCCTCTATCAAATGTGTCAATTTGGGGTCATTAATGTACAAAACTAGGTCACTAGGTCATGTTAACGGAATATTGGAACAACCCCTGATCCTGAACCACTGTTACCAAATTTCATCTGTTTACATCTGTACAACAGCTTCTACCAAATTTGTATAAATGAGGTCATTAAGGTACAAAACTAGGTAACAGACGGATCTGTAGTCCAGTGGTTTAATATGCTGGACTGGTAATCCAGGGATCGCAGGTTCGATCCCCCGTCTGACCCTAATAATATTAACAGTCTTTCAGATGGGACTTTAAACCAAGGTCTTGTGTCAGTGCTTTACACTGTACACGTCAAAGAACCAGAGGAGATTCTGGAATGGGTCTCTGTCTTCTGTATCATTGCACTATCCTCCAAAAATCTAAAATGACTATTCTCTTCAGGAGGCATCGCTCATATGGGCAACCGGTAGAGACGATAAATAAACGTAAAACACACAAACAAAACTAAAACAAACCGGAAACCTTGGAACAGCATCTTATCCTGTAATAGTGTTTCCAACATTGGTCTGTAGCATCTTATCCTATAATAATGTTTCCAACATTGGTCTGTAGCATCTTATCCTGTAATAGTGTTTCCAACATTGGTCTGTAGCATCTTATCCTGTAATAGTGTTTCCAACATTGGTCTGTAGCATCTTATCCTGTAATAGTGTTTCCAACATTGGTCTGTAGCATCTTATCCTGTAATAGTTTGTCCAACATTGGTCTGTAGCATCTTATCCTGTAATAGTGTTTCCAACATTGGTCTGTAACATCTTATCCTATAATAGTGTTTCCAACATTGGTCTGTAACATCTTCTCCTGTAATAATGTTTCCAACATTGGTCTGTAGCATCTTATCCTATAATAGTGTTTCCAACATTGGTCTGTAGCATCTTATCCTATAATAGTGTTTCCAACATTGGTCTGTAACATCTTCTCCTGTAATAGTGTTTCCAACATTGGTCTGTAGC
>CM026396.1:4298098-4314430 GCA_014843695.1 Archivesica marissinica
TGGGGAGGGTATAGAAACAACGTGGGGAGGGAATAGAAACAATGTGGGGAGGGAATAGAAACAATGTGGGGTGGGAATAGAAACAATGTGGGGTGGGAATAGAAACAATGTGGGGTGGGAATAGAAACAATGTGGGGAGGGAATAGAAACAACGTGGGGTGGGTATAGAAACAAAATATGTCGCCTAAAAATGTACGTTTTACTGCAAACATGCACTAAATGCAGTCAAAATATAAAGCATGAACTATAAACAGGTGTTCCATTGAGAATATGCCTCAATATAAGCCATGTCGGCTATAGACTGGGGCCCAATGTTATAAAACATTTCTCAAATCTCAAACTCATGCGATTTGATTGGTTGATTCTAAGACTTAAACTTGGCTGAACCAATCAGAAGTTTGAGACTGGGTTTGAGATTGGGGACATTTTTTTATAACCGCCATGCCAGTGCTTGACAAAATGCTTAAAAATAATAGAACACGTGACAAACAATACATACACGTCATGCTACTGAAACCATAGTAACTACGGATGTCAACGAATATTTGCTCGGACGTCCGAATATCCGAATACTATTCCAATATTCGAATATTTGGAAAAAATATTATATTTGCAAAAATGAAATAAACTGTCATAAAATCAGATACGTTGTTTTCTTTTGAAACCATCATAAAACCTTCCAATAGAAAAGAAATCGCTCCAGGATGTGTGAATAAACCATGTTGTGGCCGCATCCATGGCAGGTGTTAATTGACACTCTGCCATGTAATCGGATAATTACAGTAGGTGTTAAGGTAGGTAGTGTTTAATTACGATGTCAAAACTGTTTAGACAGAGAATGAAATATTACAGACACTTTGCAACAACATCCACCCCCATGTATTTTTATGATGGTTACGGGTTCGAGCCACACTCAGGCCGTGTCTCATTTAAATGAACAAGTTGACAGTTTCTTACGGAGGTTGGTCACCAAGTACTGGTTAACCTCTGGAGCCTGCCCAGGAGCCTGCTGTTAGGTAAACTGTCCGTCGCTCAAATGGGAAACCGGTAGCGACGTTAAATAAACTTAAATAATAATTGATTTTGAGTTTTTGATAGAATTTTATCGAATATTCGAATACCTTCCCGACCCAAATATTCGAATACCTTCCCGACCCAAATATTCGAATACCTTCCCGACCCAAATATTCGAATACCTTCCCGACCCAAATATTCGAATACCTTCCCGACCCAAATATTCGAATACCTTCCCGACCCAAAATCGTTATTCGTTGCCATCCCTAATAGCAACAAATAAAACTGTAAACATGCCACCCTAAACCGCAGGCACTCGCCATGGAGCTAGGACACAATATATAACACCCCCCCCCCAGCCAAGATCTATCGTTGTACAGTAGTAACTATAGTACAGGGGAGGGGGGGGGGGTATTATCGTATCGTCTATTAACCCATTTCATTCTGGATACCGTTCAAACCGTGCAAAGAACATAGAGCCAGATCAACCGCCACGGAACGTGCCGTCTGATCAGGATCTATGCTGTTTGCTATTCAGATGATCTTGCTAAGACACTTGGCTATGCAGCAAACAACATAGATCCTGATCAGCATGCAGCGTCACGCTGCGGCTGATCTGGATCTATGTTGTTTGCAAAAGCCTTTAAATATATCCAGAATTAAGAGACCACTTGTATTAAGAGACATCTTTTCAGTTCCCATTTGTGTTGTTAAGGAACAAATTAGTTTGTATTAAGAGACTATTCTTGCTTAGAGACCGATTTGCCCTTCCCTTTGGTGGCCTCTTAATACAAGTTAGACTGTAATGTGCACATTTATGTTGGTAAAAGACGATTTTGATCGCAAATTTAAAGTCCTGTAGATAGATGGGGGAGATCTGGTCCGGCAGGGGAGGAGGGTGTCTCTTCTGGGGAGGGGTTCTTTCTCCTTTATGTCCTAGCACCATGCAAGAAATTTAAAGTTCTGTAGATGGGAGAGATCTGGTCGGGGGCAGTATGTTTTTTCTCCTGTCTTTTGTCCTAACTCCACGCCGAGTGCCTGTGAACTAAAACTCGAGAACATGCTTCAAAACTGATGAAGCTGACTATTGTGATGTGCTCCTTATAACAAACATGCTTAGAAAAACAAACTTGAAACTTACAATTGAAGGAGTTGTGTCTACGATGATTTTGGAACCAGGAGGCTACAGAGAAAGGCAAGGAATAAAATAGCACAAAATCAACATGTAATAACACTTTCACCCTATATTAATGTTAACCCATTCAACACCAAGTAACTGACATGGATTGGTGCATGATATTTTTAGACCAATAAATTAATAAGAAAATTACATTTGGATCAGTTCATTTATCAAAATGGGGAATTTTGTCTAAAAATAGTAATAGTATTGGCAAGAAGTGCAGATCCTGGATCTACACTTTTTGTAAGCCTATTTAGAGGTCTGTAGTGTTGAAAGGGTTAATAGACTCATCCTACTCCCATGGAATCTTCTGTATGGGGTAAATAGGGATGACAGGTTAACATTTTTGAACAATGGACTGGTCTAGATTCATCTATATGATTCATATATGGGTGACCAGTTAACCTTGCTGACCCTGTATATCTGCAATGGACTCATATGGAATATTCTATGTGGAACAGAGATAATCATGTTGAACTCTTTGCATGCTGGGTAAAATAAGGGCTATTATATAAAATAGTTGTAGCAGAAGACAATTTATTACTACAGACTGATCAGTGGTAAACACACTGGACTGGGAATCCAGGGATCGCAGGTTCGATCCCCTGTCTGACCCAATAAAAGTAACAGTCTTTCAGATGGGACTTTAAACTGAGGTCTCGTGTCGGTGCTTTACATTGTGCACGTAAAAGAACCACAGGAGACTCTGGAATGGGTCTCTATCTGTATTATTGCACTATCCTCCAAACATCTAAAATGACTAATCTCTTCAGGAGGCATAGTTTATACAAATTTATTTTTTTGCTCGATTGCGAAACAAGTTATTTCAACTTATATAAATCACTCTCGAGACCTCATTCCTGATGGAATTCATTGCCATGAGGGAGAGAGAAGAGGCAACGTGGAATTTAAATGCCTTGCCTAAGGGCACAATCGTAACGGCTCCAGTGGGGCTCGAACTCCGGACCTTTCGCACCTGAAGCGAACGCGTATCCACTGCGCTATTACGACTTCTACAGGAGGCATAGCTCATATGGGCAACAGAGAGCCACGATAAATAAACGTAAAACACACACACACAATTTATTAATGTGAAAAACTATGTTTGACACAATGTTAATGAAATTCAATGGAATGTTTGAAGAGCTAAATATAAACAGGGAATTCTGTAACTCTGAAAATATAATACTAATTTCTACTATTAAAACACTGTCGTGACGTTGTACTTGCAGTCCATTATTATTTATATTGTGGACTGCTGTCAAAAGGCCAGAGAATTATATTAAATCCTACGCTTACATGTACGAAATTAACAATTTTAATTAGTAGGATCTTGTTATATAAGTGTTTGTTTAAAGTAAGATCATTTTATAAGCCTCAAACGGATCCAAGTTGTAAAATATTGGCAATGTCTTCGACGCTACACACCTCACACAGTCCAATATTTTACATATTGGATCGTTTTCGGCTTATATCCAATACATAGACAAAACAGCTACTGTGCACTTTTCCATTACACAGATATCTACATAACCTCTTGCAAACAGTAGGAATAAGATAGATAGGGCACTGGTTTAACCTGCATGTGTCGGTTGGGAATCACTCACTTCTGGCTGAATTCTATCACCCAGCACGTGCAAGACCCGCGATCTACTTGATGCTCATGAATTTAATTGAGTTCATTGTGACTACCTGTAATACTTGCCTGCTAAGTAAATAAAATCACATTTGCAAACAACATAGATCCAGATCAGCCGCGGCGTAACGCGTAATGTTATTTGCTATTCAGACAAGTGTTTTAGCTCCACGATCCCAATAGCAAACAGCATAGAGCCTGATTAAACGGCACGTTCTGTGCCATCTGATCTGGCTCTATGCTGTTTGCAAAAGTGATTTTATCTGCCGCTAGCGTGCAGAGGGTTAAGAATGAACTCTCCACTGTTACAGTGTTACTGTAGATACAATTATTTTTTCACTTACATAAGCATTTAATGAGTCGAGATATGGACATGAAAAATCTACTCTTACATGCCCTTTAACCTTACACACTATCTAACTTATGCTGCCTCTAATTGTACACCCTATCTAATCTTATGCTGATCAGCAGTCACATATAAGAATTTACATTTATTTCAGATCAGCAGTAACATATAAGTTTACATTTATTTAAGATCAGCAGTAACATATACGAGTTTAGATTTATTTCAGATCAGCAGTAATGTATAAGAGTTTACATTTATATTCAGATCAGCAGTAACATATATAAGTTTAGATTGATTTCAGATCAGCAGTAATGTATAAGAGTTTACATTTATATTCAGATCAGCAGTAACGTATAAGAGTTTACATTTATATTCAGATCAGCAGTAACATATACGAGTTTAGATTTATTTCAGATCAGCAGTAACGTATAAAAGTTTACATTTATCTCAGATCAGCAGTAACGTATAACAATTTACATTTATCTCAGATCAGCAGTAACGTATAACAATTTACATTTATCTCAGATCAGCAGTAACGTATAACAATTTACATTTATCTCAGATCAGCAGTAACGTATAACAATTTACATTAAATTTTTATTTCAATCATGCAAGTAAAAATTTACAGGTAACATACAAACAGGTTATTAAAACGAGAGTTAAAATTAGTCATGCCTAGAATTTCCGATGGAAAGGAAATGAAATATTCATTTGCATGAGAATCAATTGCAAGGAAGCAAACAGCATGCGTGATGTGCAAGGAAGCAAACAGCATGCGGCAGTGATGTGCAAGGAAGCAAACAGCATGCGGCAGTGATGTGCAAGGAAGCAAACAGCATGCGGCAGTGATGTGCAAGGAAGCAAACAGCATGCGGCAGTGATGTGCAAGGAAGCAAACAGCATGCGGCAGTGATGTGCAAGGACGCAAACAGCATGCGGCAGTGATGTGCAAGGAAGCAAACAGCATGCGGCAGTGATGTGCAAGGAAGCAAACAGCATGCGGCAGTGATGTGCAAGGAAGCAAACAGCATGCGGCAGTGATGTGCAAGGAGCAACAGCATGCGGCAGTGATGTGCAAGGAGCAAACAGCATGCGGCAGTGATGTGCAAGGAAGCAAACAGCATGCGGCAGCGATGTGCAAGGAAGCAAACAGCATGCGGCAGCGATGTGCAAGGAAGCAAACAGCATGCGGCAGCGATGTGCAAGGAAGCAACAGCATGCGGCAGCGATGTGCAAGGAAGCAAACAGCATGCGGCAGCGATGTGCAAGGAAGCAACAGCATGCGGCAGCGATGTGCAAGGAAGCAAACAGCATGCGGCAGCGATGTGCAAGGAAGCAAACAGCATGCGGCAGCGATGTGCAAGGAAGCAAACAGCATATGGCAGCGTGTGCAAGGAAGCAAACAGCATGCGGCAGTGATGTGCAAGGAAGCAAACAGCATGCGGCAGTGATGTGCAAGGAAGCAAACAGCATGCGGCAGTGATGTGCAAGGAAGCAAACAGCATGCGGCAGTGATGTGCAAGGAAGCAAACAGCATGCGGCAGTGATGTGCAAGGAAGCAAACAGCATGCGGCAGTGATGTGCAAGGAAGCAAACAGCATGCGGCAGTGATGTGCAAGGAAGCAAACAGCATGCGGCAGTGATGTGCAAGGAAGCAAACAGCATGCGGCAGTGATGTGCAAGGAAGCAAACAGCATGCGGCAGTGATGTGCAAGGAAGCAAACAGCATGCGGCAGTGATGTGCAAGGAAGCAAACAGCATGCGGCAGTGATGTGCAAGGAAGCAAACAGCATGCGGCAGTGATGTGCAAGGAAGCAAACAGCATGCGGCAGTGATGTGCAAGGAAGCAAACAGCATGCGGCAGTGATGTGGCAACTGGGTGTATTTAATGTAACATACGCATCTTTCCCAGCAAAATTATCTATAATTAGTGGTACGGCTACTTACATCCATGAATGTAATCTCTGTTAATTAGTTTTACAATAAAGTATTATTCCCCATATTATATTGTTTCGTACACACGTAACAAACAGTCCAAAGCACCAGGTTTGGATATTTGATTCATTAGAGGTTATTACATTGCTAGTAAATCATATCAGCATAGGTATCGACCCGGGGTAACTTGATATCAGCCCGAGACCTTCGGGCTCGTGACCGTATCATACCAGCAAGAGCACTGTCAGACTGGAAACACAGTAGACAGTATTGTGGTAGGCAAAAGATCGATAAATTACAGAAGTAATAATGTCATATAATCGCAAATTTCATCGGATCAAACATTTAAAAACACAATGATGTTGGTTATGATGTTGGTTATGATGTTGTGCTGCTGCTGCTGCTGCTGCTGCTGCTGCTGCTCTGCTGCTGCTGCTGCTGCTGCTGCTGCTGCTGCTGCTGCTGATGATGAAGATTGATGATGATGAAGATTGATGATGATGATGATGATGATGATTGATGATGATGATGACAAAGAATAATGACAAAAATATTCGCTTTTATGTTGTGATCTTTGTGTTTAAATGTACATTGTACATATATATAATGCAATAAAATATAAACCTTATTAACCCTTTCAACACTACAGACCTCACAATAGGCCTACAAAAAGTGTAGATCCAGACGAGCCGTCTCATGATCTGCATTTTCTGCCAGTAATATTATTATTTTTAGACAAAATTACCCATTTTGATTAATTTATTGGTCTAAAAATATCATGGACCAGTCTATGTCAGTTACTTGGTGTTGAATGGGTTAAATTCCACAATGTTTGCAGCATTATCTTTCATGTATTTTGTATATTTAACCTTCATGTAAATTTGCATATAACTGTCACGTAATTTGCATATTTAACTTTGTGTACTGTCTCTATAATTAGTACTATCTTGATCTCTCATCAATCAGTGATAACATGCTGGACTGGTAATCCAGGGATCGCAGGTTCGATCCTCCGTCTGACCCTATTAAAATTAACAGTCTTTCAGATGAAACTTTAAACCGAGGTCTAATGTCGTGCATGTAAAAGAACCAGAGGAGACTCTGAAATGGGTATCTGTCTGTATCATTGCACTATCCTCCAAAAATCTAAAATGACTAATCTCTTCAGGAGGCGTCGCTCGTATGGGCAACCGGTAGCGACGATAAATAAACGTAAAACACACACTCTCATCAATCTATTTATTATCAATGCAATTTGACCTCCGAATAAAGACCACCTGTCAACAACAGTCACTTTTATTTGATATTACCGTTGGTAGTCATCACACACAGGTTTTACTGTAATTTACCAAGCGCCCGAGTATAATACAAGCTGTGATAGCGCAGTGGTAGAACTTTCACTATAGGTGCTAATGGCTCGGTGTTCGTGCCCCCCCCCCCCACCCCCTGGAACTGTTATATTACATATAATACAAGCTGTGATAGTGCAGTGGTAGAACTTTCACTATAGGTGCTAATGGCTCGGTGTTCGTGCCCCCCCCCCCCACCCCCTGGAACTGTTATGATTGTGCCCTTAGGCAAGGCATTTAAATTCCACATTGCCTCTTCTCTTTCCCTCATTGCGATGGATTCCATCAGGAATGAGGTCTCAAGAGTGATTAATATAAGTTGTAATAACTTGTTTCGCAATTGAGCTGAAATAAATTTGTATAAACTATTAAACTATGTAATACAAGATGGCCATGATGGCAATATATCAACCACCTGACTCCATGAACACCAGGGGAGATGTCAAATAAATGGACAACATTGTACATCATTTCTACCAAGATTTTTTAAGGAAGTTGTGCTATTTTTAGATGGCGGTCATCTTGGATTTCACATTGACATCACATTAACAATTTTGTAATCCACCCCTTACCTAAGTCACATGACCATAAAAGGTAACAATAGAACCAATGGTTACTGAGGAGAAGATGTTTGAAAAAGTTCACAGACGACGGAACAGACATATTTCGGTAACAATAGCTCACCGCTAAAAATGTACTCGACAACCATGGGACAACCATACTAAATAATAGGCATGCTAAATGCAAATAATGATGCCCATGGTGGTTATAGAAGAACAATATTTATGTATGCAGGGGGACACACGGGACCACCATGTGCTTAACATCTACTGCTTATTATTCATTGGCAAAGCATCATTCATAAAGTTTCCTTGCCAAAACACAAGTGCATACATTGCTAATCACGCTCCCGTCGGAAAACACATTCACGTTCACAAATGTGCGCGTGTTGGCATGATTTAGTAGCATGCTGAAACTTATTGTCATTTCATCAGGAAAATTTTCGGGGGGGGGGGGGGGGGGGGGGGTTATGGGGGGTTCCCTCGTAAATTTCAGTTAGTATTTGTAGCTTGGAACGATTTGAGAACATTTATCTAAAGATATAATAAGAGAATAATTGTTTGTTTCAGGGAATGATCAAATTCTATTTCACCGGATGAACATTGAAAGAACCTTTATCATGAGTGTCTCTAGCAACGAGTGATACACGAGTGATAATAATAGCTTTCTATGTCCATGAGTGAAATATTATTGGGTCATTAACTTAAACAAGCGGGCGATCATGGTCCTGTATCGCTCAACTGACTCATGTTTTACCCCGGGTCACATGTTTACCCCGGGGTCACCATTTTAACAACTTTGAAAGAGCATACATTGATCATTCCTACCAAATGTTGCGAAAATCCGACCAGTGAGAAGATGTTTGAAGAATTTGTGTTATTTATAGACCTCCATTTTACAAACCTGAAAAGACTACACCCATGGACTATAACTGTGAAATTTGGCTACCATTTGGGCAAGCGGTTTGGGCGAAGAAGAATTTTGAAATCTATAATAAAAGAACGATCTTTTGACATTTCGGCAGCAATCCCGTATGACAAAAGCACCTGATTTTGATAACAATTGCACCAGAGCGATCAACTTGTTGATACCTTCCATTTGATACACTGATAAAATTTGATATCCCGGGCTACACCCATTTTTGATCCCGGGGTCACCATCAATCATTCCTACCAAGATTCGTAAACAAATTTAAAAAGATTTTTTAAGAATTTGTGCTATTTTTAGATGGTGCCATCTTGAATGTTAGGGGAATTTTATGTTTACAAGTTTAGAAAGGCTTCACTTTAAGGATCATACAAGCATAGTTTCTTGAACATTGACTGATCACGTCATGAGAAGAAGACGTTTGAAATCTCTCATATAAGGTTGACCTTTTGACGGCCATCTTGGATGACGAAATCATCCGATTTTGATGACAAATGTATGAGAATAATCGCCTAATCAATACCTTCATGATGAGCCGTCTGATCAGGATCTGCACTTTTTTGCCATTAATATTACTATTTTTAGACAAAATTACCCATTTTGATAAATGAACTGGTCCAAATGTAATTTTCTTATTAATTTATTGGTCTAAAAATATCATGGACCAGTCCATGTCCGTTACTTGGTGTTGAATGGGTTAAAACCTATGAAAGGGCTTACACTATAAACAAGTTAGTGAGAGAACAACATAGACAAGTAATATTACAATGGTAAACATACACAACTGGTTTTGTTTTCGAAATAAAAATAATCGCATCAAAACTTGTTAACCCTTACCCTCATAGAAGCACCTCTTGACGCCATTACCAATATGACATACATTAACCCTTACCCTCATAGAAGCACCTCTTGACGCCATTACCAATATGACATACATTTGTGATGTAGTAGTCAAACCAATGTTCATAATAAAGGTAAAAATCTTGTGTAGTTCCAGTAATTTATATGGAGGTGGGATAGATATGGCGACTACTTATCCACTGCATGATAGCTAAATGGCTGTCGTTTGTATGGAGATATAACAGTATATTAACCTAAATCTCTATGAAGGAAAGGGTTAATAGGTTTGTGACCGATTCAGTCGTAAGTCGAGGGCACCAGCTTAGAGCACTTTATGGAAGGAAATACGGGCTACTTATGGCCGAGTATATACAGTAATAAAATATGACAGAATATGAAATGAACCAGAGTCTGAAACGGAATAGAGACTACTCATGATAAACCTATTGCCATCATTCTGAGAAATTATAAGGCAATTGATGAATTTCTTCTCTCTCTCTCTCACGTGTATCAGCTATCCTTTTTTTTTCAATCAAACAAATAGCTCACGTTTTATGTTTGCGTTTATAATTATTCAATAGAACTCATTAAACATTGGGCGTTTGAGGCAGTATCAATTTTTGTACCCTTCTGGGAATAAAAGCTTTATAAACCAACTCGGTACTGGTGATTGATTTTTCGTGTTTTGTTCACGTTAATATTGGAGAGATTCGCTCGTTTTCTGTCTACTCAGTATCTGCGGCTTACAGCACACACGATATTCCTACAATTCCTTGTTTTAGCTCTACATAAGTATGTCTAGCAGCACACAGGAAATGTCTACATTTCCAAACTCTTTGCATGCTGGGTAAAATGAAAAGGCTATAAATAGTTCAAATAATCGTAGCAGACGACAAGTCATTAATGTGTTTTTTCTTTTTTTGTATCTGAAAACTATGGAAATATCAAATAATTTTATGTCATGCAATTTAATTATAATTCAACTCTCAATTGTGTAATTACGACACAATTCTAATGACATATTTGACTGTTATTTTTACTGCCAGAGTGCAGAGAGTAAACTCAGCATTACACGGTCTTTGTTTATATTACCAGGCACAACAGAACATTTCGGCATTTTCTTTACTTGAGCAATACAAAGTCTTATTGTATTGTACCAAGCAATCCGAGGTTGTAGGTTTGATTCTCGGTCTAACCATAATAATATTAACAATCTGTCAGATGGGAATATAAACCAGTCACCTGTATCGGTGCTGTACCCCGAGCATGTAAAAGAACCAGGGATGATTCTGGAGTATAAACCAGTCACCTGTATCGGTGCTGTACCCCGAGCATGTAAAAGAACCAGGGATGATTCTGGAGTATAAACCAGTCACCTGTATCGGTGCTGTACCCCGAGCATGTAAAAGAACCAGGGATGATTCTGGAGTATAAACCAGTCATCTGTATCGGTGCTGTACCCCGAGCATGTAAAAGAACCAGGTATGATTCTGGAATATAAACCAGTCATCTGTATCGGTGCTGTACCTCGAGCATGTAAAAGAACCAGGGATGATTCTGGAGTATAAACCAGTCACCTGTATCGGTGCTGTACCCCGAGCATGTAAAAGAACCAGGGATGATTCTGGAGTATAAACCAGTCATCTGTATCGGTGCTGTACCCCGAGCATGTAAAAGAACCAGGGATGATTCTGGAATATAAACCAGTCATCTGTATCGGTGCTGTACCTCGAGCATGTAAAAGAACCAGGGATGATTCTGGAATATAAACCAGTCACCTGTATCGGTGCTGTACCTCGAGCATGTAAAAGAACCAGGAATGATTCTGGAATTTGGAGCGTCTTCTGTATTTGCACTAACCTCCAAAAAAGAAAATACCGCAAAATATACTTCTGGAGGTATCGCCCCGGCTAACCAGGGGGGGGGGGGGGCGGTGATAAATAAGTGTATCTGCCCATCCCCCATAAATAATGACAGAAAATGTGAAATTAAATTGAGATCAACACAAATAAACGTTGTGATTTCCACTTAACGAACAAAAAATGTCAACATTTTCCACAATTTAATTAATTAGCATTATAAAGTCTTTCTATTGTACCAAACATGTTTGCATTTTTTTGTTTTAAGTACAATCAAACCTGTCTTAAGCAGCCAGCCAATGTAATCACAGGGACTGCAAGTTCGATCCCGTCTGACCCTAATAAAATTAACAGTCATTCAACTGGGATTTTAAACCGAGGTCTCGTGTCGGTGCTTTACACAGTGCACATAAAAGAACCAGAGGAGACTCCTCTGGAATGGGTCTCTGTCTGTATCATTGCACTATCCTCCAAAAATCTAAAATGACTTATCTCTTCAGGAGGCGTCGCTCATATGGGCAGTAGCGACGATAAATAAACGTAAAACACACACAATCACAGAAAGTGGCTGCTTAGCACAGGTGGCTGTTTGACATTTGGAAATGGGCTGTTTAATACAGGTTGGCTGCTTAATACAGGTGACCACTAACACAGGTTTGACTGTATTCTAAAATATTTTCTAGCCGAATAGACAGTGAAAAATTTACAATTCTTGCTTTAAGGGGGCATAACTATCCTAGATATAACAATTTCTATATATGGAAAGTTGCACGGTACAGTTTTAGGACAACAAGGGCTGAAATGGTTGAGGGGGCGGGGGCTCAGACACTGGTTGGTGAAGGCCAGGCACGCGCCGGTGGAAGTAGAGTTGTCAGAGTCGGATATAGACACAGACCACTGTGAGATTCTTGTAGTGTTATGGACTATGATTGTAGCAGACACTGAGATGAGCATTACTTTGTTTGGCTTCAAAATGGGTGGAGGGGTGTTTATTAGTGGGGGGGGGGGGCGCGCTTAAACTGTATATACTGTATATATATATGCACGAATAATTGTGTATAATGTGTTGATTGTGTAATGTATAGAATAATTGTGTATATGTGCTGATTGTGTATAATGTGTTGATTGTGTATAATGTGTTGATTGTGTATAATGTGTTGATTGTGTATAATGTGTTGATTGTGTATAATGTGTTGATTGTGTATATGTGTTGATTGTGTATAATGTGTTGATTGTGTATAATGTGTTGATTGTGTATAATGTGCTGATTGTGTATGTGCTGATTGTGTATGTGCTGATTGTGTATAATGTGTTGATTGTGTATAATGTGCTGATTGTGTATAATGTGTTGATTGTGTATAATGTGTTGATTGTGTATAATGTGTTGATTGTGTATAATGTGTTGATTGTGTATAATGTGTTGATTGTGTATAATGTGTTGATTGTGTATAATGTGTTGATTGTGTATAATGTGTTGATTGTGTATGTGTTGATTGTGTATAATGTGTTGATTGTGTATAATGTGTTGATTGTGTATAATGTGTTGATTGTGTATAATGTGTTGATTGTGTATAATGTGTTGATTGTGTATAATGTGTTGATTGTGTATGTGTTGATTGTGTATAATGTGTTGATTGTGTATAATGTGCTGATTGTGTATAATGTGTTGATTGTGTATAATGTGTTGATTGTGTATAATGTGTTGATTGTGTATAATGTGTTGATTGTGTATAATGTGTTGATTGTGTATGTGTTGATTGTGTATAATGTGTTGATTGTGTATAATGTGCTGATTGTGTATGTGCTGATTGTGTATAATGTGTTGATTGTGTATAATGTGTTGATTGTGTATAATGTGCTGATTGTGTATGTGTTGATTGTGTATAATGTGTTGATTGTGTATGTGTTGATTGTGTATAATGTGTTGATTGTGTATGTGTGATTGTGTATAATGTGTTGATTGTGTATGTGTTGATTGTGTATAATGTGCTGATTGTGTATAATGTGTTGATTGTGTATAATGTGTTGATTGTGTATAATGTGTTGATTGTGTATGTGTTGATTGTGTATAATGTGATTGTGTATGTGTTGATTGTGTATAATGTGCTGATTGTGTATAATGTGTTGATTGTGTATGTGTTGATTGTGTATAATGTGTTGATTGTGTATAATGTGTTGATTGTGTATAATGTGTTGATTGTGTATAATGTGTTGATTGTGTATGTGTTGATTGTGTATAATGTGTTGATTGTGTATAATGTGCTGATTGTGTATGTGTTGATTGTGTATAATGTGTTGATTGTGTATAATGTGTTGATTGTGTATAATGTGTTGATTGTGTATGTGTTGATTGTGTATAATGTGTTGATTGTGTATGTGTTGATTGTGTATAATGTGTTGATTGTGTATGTGCTGATTGTGTATAATGTGTTGATTGTGTATGTGTTGATTGTGTATAATGTGCTGATTGTGTATAATGTGTTGATTGTGTATAATGTGTTGATTGTGTATAATGTGTTGATTGTGTATGTGTTGATTGTGTATAATGTGTTGATTGTGTATGTGTTGATTGTGTATAATGTGTTGATTGTGTATAATGTGTTGATTGTGTATGTGTTGATTGTGTATAATGTGTTGATTGTGTATAATGTGTGATTGTATAATGTGTGATTGTGTATATGTTGATTGTGTATAATGTGTTGATTGTGTATAATGTGTTGATTGTGTATAATGTGTTGATTGTGTATAATGTGTTGATTGTGTATAATGTGTTGATTGTGTATAATGTGTTGATTGTGTATAATGTGTTGATTGTGTATAATGTGCTGATTGTGTATAATGTGTTGATTGTGTATAATGTGTTGATTGTGTATGTGTGATTGTGTATGTGTTGATTGTGTATAATGTGTTGATTGTGTATAATGTGCTGATTGTGTATAATGTGTTGATTGTGTATAATGTGTGTGTGTATGTGTTGATTGTGTATAATGTGTTGATTGTGTATAATGTGTTGATTGTGTATAATGTGTTGATTGTGTATAATGTGTTGATTGTGTATAATGTGTTGATTGTGTATAATGTGTTGATTGTGTATAATGTGTTGATTGTGTATAATGTGCTGATTGTGTATAATGTGTTGATTGTGTATAATGTGTTGATTGTGTATAATGTGTTGATTGTGTATAATGTGTTGATTGTGTATAATGTGTTGATTGTGTATGTGTTGATTGTGTATAATGTGTTGATTGTGTATAATGTGTTGATTGTGTATAATGTGCTGATTGTGTATGTGTTGATTGTGTATAATGTGCTGATTGTGTATAATGTGTTGATTGTGTATAATGTGTTGATTGTGTATAATGTGTTGATTGTGTATAATGTGTTGATTGTGTATGTGTTGATTGTGTATAATGTGTTGATTGTGTATGTGCTGATTGTGTATAATGTGTTGATTGTGTATGTGTTGATTGTGTATAATGTGCTGATTGTGTATAATGTGTTGATTGTGTATAATGTGTTGATTGTGTATAATGTGTTGATTGTGTATGTGTTGATTGTGTATAATGTGTTGATTGTGTATAATGTGTTGATTGTGTATAATGTGTTGATTGTGTATAATGTGTTGATTGTGTATGTGTTGATTGTGTATAATGTGTTGATTGTGTATAATGTGTTGATTGTGTATAATGTGTTGATTGTGTATAATGTGTTGATTGTGTATAATGTGCTGATTGTGTATAATGTGTTGATTGTGTATAATGTGTGATTGTGTATAATGTGTTGATTGTGTATAATGTGTTGATTGTGTATGTGTTGATTGTGTATGTGTTGATTGTGTATAATGTGTTGATTGTGTATAATGTGTTGATTGTGTATAATGTGCTGATTGTGTATAATGTGTTGATTGTGTATAATGTGTTGATTGTGTATAATGTGTTGATTGTGTATAATGTGTTGATTGTGTATAATGTGTTGATTGTGTATAATGTGTTGATTGTGTATAATGTGTTGATTGTGTATGTGTTGATTGTGTATAATGTGTTGATTGTGTATGTGTTGATTGTGTATAATGTGTTGATTGTGTATAATGTGTGATTGTGTATAATGTGTTGATTGTGATGTGTGATTGTGTATATGTTGATTGTGTATAATGTGTTGATTGTGTATAATGTGTTGATTGTGTATAATGTGCTGATTGTGTATAATGTGTTGATTGTGTATAATGTGTTGATTGTGTATAATGTGCTGATTGTGTATAATGTGTTGATTGTGTATAATGTGTTGATTGTGTATAATGTGTTGATTGTGTATAATGTGTTGATTGTGTATAATGTGTTGATTGTGTATAATGTGTTGATTGTGTATTGTGCTGATTGTGTATAATGTGCTGATTGTGTATAATGTGTTGATTGTGTATAATGTGTTGATTGTGTATAATGTGTTGATTGTGTATGTGCTGATTGTGTATAATGTGTTGATTGTGTTGATTGTGTATAATGTGCTGATTGTGTATAATGTGCTGATTGTGTATGTGCTGATTGTGTATAATGTGTTGATTGTGTATAATGTGTTGATTGTGTATGTGTTGATTGTGTATAATGTGTTGATTGTGTATGTGCTGATTGTGTATAATGTGTTGATTGTGTATAATGTGTTGATTGTGTATAATGTGTTGATTGTGTATA
>CM026396.1:4315430-4335460 GCA_014843695.1 Archivesica marissinica
ATAATGTGTTGATTGTGTATAATGTGTTGATTGTGTATAATGTGTTGATTGTGTATAATGTGTTGATTGTGTATAATGTGCTGATTGTGTATAATGTGTTGATTGTGTATAATGTGCTGATTGTGTATGTGTTGATTGTGTATAATGTGCTGATTGTGTATGTGTTGATTGTGTATGTGTTGATTGTGTATAATGTGTTGATTGTGTATGTGTGATTGATAATGTGTTGATTGTGTATAATGTGTTGATTGTGTATAATGTGTTGATTGTGTATAATGTGTTGATTGTGTATATGTTGATTGTGTATAATGTGTTGATTGTGTATGTGTTGATTGTGTATAATGTGTTGATTGTGTATAATGTGTTGATTGTGTATAATGTGCTGATTGTGTAAGTGTTGATTGTGTATGTGTTGATTGTGTATGTGATTGTGTATAATGTGTTGATTGTGTATGTGTTGATTGTGTATAATGTGTTGATTGTGTATGTGTTGATTGTGTATAATGTGTTGATTGTGTATAATGTGTTGATTGTGTATAATGTGTTGATTGTGTATAATGTGTTGATTGTGTATGTGTTGATTGTGTATGTGTTGATTGTGTATAATGTGTTGATTGTGTATGTGTTGATTGTGTATAATGTGCTGATTGTGTATAATGTGTTGATTGTGTATAATGTGTTGATTGTGTATAATGTGTTGATTGTGTATAATGTGTTGATTGTGTATGTGTTGATTGTGTATGTGTTGATTGTGTATAATGTGTTGATTGTGTATAATGTGTTGATTGTGTATGTGTTGATTGTGTATAATGTGTTGATTGTGTATAATGTGTTGATTGTGTATAATGTGTTGATTGTGTATGTGTTGATTGTGTATAATGTGTTGATTGTGTATAATGTGCTGATTGTGTATGTGTTGATTGTGTATAATGTGCTGATTGTGTATGTGTTGATTGTGTATGTGTTGATTGTGTATAATGTGCTGATTGTGTATGTGTTGATTGTGTATGTGTTGATTGTGTATAATGTGTTGATTGTGTATGTGTTGATTGTGTATAATGTGTTGATTGTGTATAATGTGCTGATTGTGTATGTGTTGATTGTGTATAATGTGCTGATTGTGTATAATGTGTTGATTGTGTATAATGTGTTGATTGTGTATAATGTGTTGATTGTGTATAATGTGTTGATTGTGTATAATGTGTTGATTGTGTATAATGTGCTGATTGTGTATGTGTTGATTGTGTATAATGTGTTGATTGTGTATAATGTGTTGATTGTGTATAATGTGTTGATTGTGTATAATGTGCTGATTGTGTATAATGTGCTGATTGTGTATAATGTGTTGATTGTGTATAATGTGTTGATTGTGTATAATGTGTTGATTGTGTATAATGTGTTGATTGTGTATGTGTTGATTGTGTATAATGTGTTGATTGTGTATAATGTGCTGATTGTGTATAATGTGTTGATTGTGTATAATGTGTTGATTGTGTATGTGCTGATTGTGTATAATGTGTTGATTGTGTATAATGTGTTGATTGTGTATAATGTGTTGATTGTGTATAATGTGTTGATTGTGTATAATGTGTTGATTGTGTATAATGTGTTGATTGTGTATAATGTGCTGATTGTGTATAATGTGTTGATTGTGTATAATGTGTTGATTGTGTATAATGTGTTGATTGTGTATAATGTGTTGATTGTGTATAATGTGTTGATTGTGTATGTGTTGATTGTGTATAATGTGTTGATTGTGTATAATGTGTTGATTGTGTATAATGTGCTGATTGTGTATAATGTGTTGATTGTGTATAATGTGTTGATTGTGTATAATGTGTTGATTGTGTATAATGTGTTGATTGTGTATAATGTGTTGATTGTGTATAATGTGCTGATTGTGTATGTGCTGATTGTGTATAATGTGCTGATTGTGTATAATGTGTTGATTGTGTATGTGTTGATTGTGTATAATGTGTTGATTGTGTATGTGCTGATTGTGTATAATGTGCTGATTGTGTATAATGTGTTGATTGTGTATAATGTGCTGATTGTGTATAATGTGCTGATTGTGTATAATGTGTTGATTGTGTATAATGTGCTGATTGTGTATGTGTTGATTGTGTATAATGTGCTGATTGTGTATGTGTTGATTGTGTATGTGTTGATTGTGTATAATGTGTTGATTGTGTATGTGTTGATTGTGTATAATGTGTTGATTGTGTATAATGTGTTGATTGTGTATAATGTGCTGATTGTGTATAATGTGTTGATTGTGTATGTGTTGATTGTGTATGTGTTGATTGTGTATAATGTGTTGATTGTGTATAATGTGTTGATTGTGTATAATGTGTTGATTGTGTATAATGTGTTGATTGTGTATAATGTGTTGATTGTGTATAATGTGCTGATTGTGTATAATGTGTTGATTGTGTATAATGTGTTGATTGTGTATGTGTTGATTGTGTATAATGTGCTGATTGTGTATGTGTTGATTGTGTATGTGTTGATTGTGTATAATGTGTTGATTGTGTATGTGTTGATTGTGTATAATGTGTTGATTGTGTATAATGTGTTGATTGTGTATAATGTGTTGATTGTGTATAATGTGTTGATTGTGTATAATGTGCTGATTGTGTATAATGTGTTGATTGTGTATAATGTGTTGATTGTGTATAATGTGTTGATTGTGTATAATGTGTTGATTGTGTATAATGTGCTGATTGTGTATAATGTGTTGATTGTGTATGTGTTGATTGTGTATGTGTTGATTGTGTATAATGTGTTGATTGTGTATGTGTTGATTGTGTATAATGTGCTGATTGTGTATGTGTTGATTGTGTATAATGTGCTGATTGTGTATAATGTGTTGATTGTGTATAATGTGTTGATTGTGTATAATGTGTTGATTGTGTATAATGTGTTGATTGTGTATAATGTGCTGATTGTGTATAATGTGTTGATTGTGTATAATGTGTTGATTGTGTATGTGTTGATTGTGTATAATGTGTTGATTGTGTATAATGTGTTGATTGTGTATAATGTGTTGATTGTGTATAATGTGTTGATTGTGTATAATGTGCTGATTGTGTATAATGTGTTGATTGTGTATAATGTGTTGATTGTGTATAATGTGTTGATTGTGTATAATGTGTTGATTGTGTATAATGTGTTGATTGTGTATAATGTGTTGATTGTGTATGTGTTGATTGTGTATAATGTGTTGATTGTGTATAATGTGTTGATTGTGTATAATGTGTTGATTGTGTATAATGTGTTGATTGTGTATAATGTGTTGATTGTGTATAATGTGTTGATTGTGTATGTGTTGATTGTGTATAATGTGTTGATTGTGTATAATGTGTTGATTGTGTATAATGTGTTGATTGTGTATAATGTGTTGATTGTGTATAATGTGTTGATTGTGTATAATGTGTTGATTGTGTATAATGTGCTGATTGTGTATGTGTTGATTGTGTATAATGTGTTGATTGTGTATAATGTGTTGATTGTGTATAATGTGTTGATTGTGTATAATGTGCTGATTGTGTATAATGTGTTGATTGTGTATAATGTGTTGATTGTGTATGTGTTGATTGTGTATGTGTTGATTGTGTATAATGTGTTGATTGTGTATAATGTGTTGATTGTGTATGTGTTGATTGTGTATGTGTTGATTGTGTATAATGTGCTGATTGTGTATAATGTGTTGATTGTGTATGTGTTGATTGTGTATGTGTTGATTGTGTATAATGTGTTGATTGTGTATGTGTTGATTGTGTATGTGTTGATTGTGTATAATGTGTTGATTGTGTATAATGTGTTGATTGTGTATAATGTGTTGATTGTGTATAATGTGTTGATTGTGTATGTGTTGATTGTGTATAATGTGTTGATTGTGTATGTGTTGATTGTGTATAATGTGTTGATTGTGTATAATGTGTTGATTGTGTATAATGTGTTGATTGTGTATAATGTGTTGATTGTGTATAATGTGTTGATTGTGTATAATGTGTTGATTGTGTATAATGTGTTGATTGTGTATAATGTGTTGATTGTGTATGTGTTGATTGTGTATAATGTGTTGATTGTGTATGTGCTGATTGTGTATAATGTGTTGATTGTGTATAATGTGTTGATTGTGTATAATGTGCTGATTGTGTATAATGTGTTGATTGTGTATAATGTGTTGATTGTGTATAATGTGTTGATTGTGTATAATGTGTTGATTGTGTATAATGTGTTGATTGTGTATAATGTGTTGATTGTGTATAATGTGTTGATTGTGTATAATGTGTTGATTGTGTATGTGTTGATTGTGTATAATGTGTTGATTGTGTATGTGTTGATTGTGTATAATGTGTTGATTGTGTATAATGTGTTGATTGTGTATAATGTGTTGATTGTGTATAATGTGTTGATTGTGTATAATGTGTTGATTGTGTATAATGTGTTGATTGTGTATAATGTGTTGATTGTGTATAATGTGCTGATTGTGTATAATGTGCTGATTGTGTATAATGTGTTGATTGTGTATAATGTGTTGATTGTGTATAATGTGTTGATTGTGTATAATGTGTTGATTGTGTATAATGCGTTGATTGTGTATAGAGCAAAGAAGTATTAACAGCTTAATTAATACAACAGCCTCGGCTGTTGGGCATGTTTAATTAATACAACAGCCTCGGCTGTCGGGCATGTTTAATTAACACAACAGCCTCGGCTGTCGGGCATGTTTAATTAATACAACAGCCTCGGCTGTCGGGCATGTTTAATTAACACAACAGCCTCGGCTGTCGGGCATGTTTAATTAATACAACAGCCTCGGCTGTCGTGCATGTTTAATTAACACAACAGCCTCGGCTGTCGGGCATGTTTAATTAATACAACAGCCTCGGCTGTCGGGCATGTTTAATTAATACAACAGCCTCGGCTGTCGGGCATGTTTAATTAATACAACAGCCTCGGCTGTCGGGCATGCTTAATTAATACAACAGCCTCGGCTGTCGGGCATGCTTAATTAATACAACAGCCTCGGCTGTCGGGCATGCTTAATTAATACAACAGCCTCGGCTGTCGGGCATGTTTAATTAATACAACAGCCTCGGCTGTCGGGCATGCTTAATTAATACAACAGCCTCGGCTGTCGGGCATGTTTAATTAATACAACAGCCTCGGCTGTTGGGCATGTTTAATTAATACAACAGCCTCGGCTGTCGGGCATGTTAATTAATACAACAGCCTCGGCTGTCGGGCATGCTTAATTAATACAACAGCCTCGGCTGTCGGGCATGTTTAATTAATACAACAGCCTCGGCTGTCGGGCATGCTTAATTAATACAACAGCCTCGGCTGTCGGGCATGTTTAATTAATACAACAGCCTCGGCTGTTGGGCATGCTTAATTAATACAACAGCCTCGGCTGTCGGGCATGCTTAATTAATACAACAGCCTCGGCTGTCGGGCATGCTTAATTAATACAACAGCCTCGGCTGTCGGGCATGTTTAATTAATACAACAGCCTCGGCTGTCGGGCATGCTTAATTAATACAACAGCCTCGGCTGTCGGGCATGTTTAATTAATACAACAGCCTCGGCTGTTGGGCATGCTTAATTAATACAACAGCCTCGGCTGTCGGGCATGCTTAATTAATACAACAGCCTCGGCTGTCGGGCATGCTTAATTAATACAACAGCCTCGGCTGTCGGGCATGTTTAATTAATACAACAGCCTCGGCTGTCGGGCATGCTTAATTAATACAACAGCCTCGGCTGTCGGGCATGTTTAATTAATACAACAGCCTCGGCTGTTGGGCATGCTTAATTAATACAACAGCCTCGGCTGTCGGGCATGCTTAATTAATACAACAGCCTCGGCTGTCGGGCATGCTTAATTAATACAACAGCCTCGGCTGTCGGGCATGTTTAATTAATACAACAGCCTCGGCTGTCGGGCATGCTTAATTAATACAACAGCCTCGGCTGTCGGGCATGTTTAATTAATACAACAGCCTCGGCTGTCGGGCAAGCTTAATTGATATTTACCAATAATCAACCCTTTCATCGCTTACAACCCACTTGTAATCAAAACATGCAATTCCGTCTGTGAGTGCATCGTAACTAATTCATGCCGCCAGTTAAAGAATTCGCCCTCAGGAGACGTGAAATATAAATCATAATAATTGGCCTGTAGGCTGTTACATAAATATACGTCTATTTACTGGTGTAGGAATCTACGTAATCAATAGTTCAAAGAAAGACTTGTTTCCCGGAGATGAGAGAGTCTTACATTCTATACCGTATTCTAACGCATGTATCGCTCACATTATTTCCACTAATCATTGTAGTCTACCAACTGGATGTTACGACACATAACAAGAAAGTAAGAATCATGTCTTCCAATCTTTTAGCTCTAAACCCATAAAAGTCATTTTTCTATCTTTATCATTTATTCTCAAAACTAGGGTTTTTTCTAGAGTGTATTGACAGGGTGCCGCGCCATGCCCTTTTTTAGCCCCACCCTTTTGCACTATATTTCTGCTCTTTAGCCTTTTTAAAAAATAACTCTAGAGCGGATTGACAGGGCGCCCCGCCATGACCCTTTTTAGCCCCACCATTTTGCACTATATATCTGCATTTTTGGCTTTTAAAAAATAATAATTCTAGAGCGGATTGACAGGCTCCTTTTTAGCCCCACCCTTTTCACAGACTGATCTGTAGATCAGTGGTAACACGCTGGACTGGTAATCCAGGGATCGCAGATTCGATCCCCCGTCTGACCCTAATAAAATTAACAGTCTTTCAGATGGGACGTTATGGTCTTGTGTCGGTGCTTTACATCGTGCACGTAAAAGAACCAGAGGAGTCTCTGGAATGGGTCTCTGTCTATATCACTGCACTATCCTCCAAAATCTAAAATGAAAAATCTCTTCAGGAGGCGTCGCTCATATGGGCAAACGGTAGCAACGATAAATAAACGTAAAACACACACACACCCACCATTTTGAACTATATTCTGACCTTTTGCCTTTTTTTATAAATTTTTTTAATAAGCCTCAACAGGTGAGAGCGCCTTTGGGTAGGCTGACTGCTATAAACTTGAACTTGTCCGCCATTTTGACTGATATGTACCGCTCTGCCTCTTTCATCAAGTTCATCTAGCAAAATTAGCTGTCAATCACCATAAGTTAGCAAACTTTTCTAGGGCGTAACGCCCGCATACGCCCTTCCAGCACCTACCCCCTTCGCCGCTCAAAATGCACCCTACCTCTTTTCTGACCCACCATGCCCTTTTTCCACTCTAGAATAAACCCTACAAAAATCCATCACGAATGAGGTTTCGAGAGGGATTTATCTAATGTTGTTAGAGCTTGTTTTACAATTGCGGTAAAATCATTTTGTTTATCACATGACTTTTGCTTATATTCAGTTTCATACAGCCGTCATATATTTTCTTATATGTACACATGTGTAATACAATCTGGAAGGATTCTTATTAGTTGAAAGAATAATCCTTGTAATTTGTAAATTAAACCTAAACTTATGCATATTTCTAGGTGAATTGGTACATAGCGCCATCGATAACACAAACGACGCTTTAATATTAGTCTCGATGTAATTATAACGCTGTATAAAACGTTATGACAATTTGACAAAAAATATATGCCTTTTGACTGAGTTTTGACAAAACATCATTATTGTGAGGTTATTACAAAATTCATTGTACACAATGTTATTGATGATTGATGATGATGGATGATGATGATGGTGATGAATGACAACGATGATGAAATATGTTTTACCATTACGGTATACATAATGTCTAGAGATATGTACATGAATTAATTAATATTGTCTGTAATTTCTTTAATGAACTAGTAAAAATAAAATAAAAAAATAAAAATATTTTTTAACACATTCAAAATTATTCTCAGTACTGTATTTAATCAATCATGTTGCCATCTACAAGATATTGATCTATGGTTTTCCAGTACCGTACATATACTAAATCATGTTGCCATCTCTACAAGATATTGATCTATGGTTTTCCAGTACAGTATATATACTATTGCCATCTACAAGATATTGATCTATGGTTTTCCAGTACCGTATATATACTGTTGCCATCTACAAGATATTGATTTAGTTTTCCAGTAACGTATATATACTAAATCATGTTGCCATCTATAAATTATTGATCTATAGTTGTCCAGTACCGTATATATACTAAACTCATTCATCTCTGTCCTCACACCTTATTTTTTATCTAAACGTTATTGACATGTAGTTTTCCAGTACCGTATATATACTAAATCATGTTGCCATCTATAAGTTATTGATCTATAGTTGTCCAGTACCGTATATATACTAAACTCATTCATCTCTGTCCTCACACCTTATTTTTTATCTAAACATTATTGACATGTAGTTTTCCAGTACCGTATATATACTTAGGGTCATTCTAGGTCAAAATATTTGGGATAAGTGAGAAAACGTGCTATTGCGTCCTTAAATGTTGTTATTTAATAAATTTCAACAAAATATGGTTAAAATGCACAGTATCACCATTAAATACAATATTTGAATAGAAGTGCTTTATAATGGGCCAGTGTATCATACTAAAAAAAAATTTATTTATGTAGAAGTGGTATTTTTGATCTAAACATTATTGACATAATTTATAGTACCGTATATATACTAATCTCATTCCTATATGTCCTCACCTTATTTTTAATGGTTACTCTGCCTCCGCATCTTGCACAGGATTTGAGGTTGCAGTAGGTGCATTTGTGTCCCACACCGTCGGCAAACTTCGTTTTGCGACAGATGTCGCATACAGCTCCAGTATCGGCATTGTCGGAACGTTTTGCTTCCTCGCCGACCTTTTCCACCGTCTGTCTGTATGTGTCAAATTCCACCTGCATTTGCCTGTTGGACAGAGAATAACAAGTACATCACTGCGCAGTGTTTGTTTTCAAAGCAGGAAACAGTTATTAGGGGGTGGCGAGGCGGGGATGGGGTGGGGACATTCAGGCATAATGACCAAGCTTCTTATTAACACTTTATCTGCTAATCACGACTAAAGCGATCTATGGATCTATGTTGTTTGCAAATGTGATTTTATTTACTCAGCAGGCAAATATCATAATAACTCTGCAAATATCATAATAACCCTGCAAATATCATAATAAATCTGCAAATATAATACTAACTCTGCAAATATCATAATAACCCTGCAAATATCATAATAACCCTACAAATATCATAATAACTCTGCAAATATCATAATAACTTTGCAAATATCATAATAACCTGTTTAGAAATTATAACAGTTACTACATACAATGTACACCAATTCGAAATTTTAAATGGTATTTATTGAAATTAGACTACAGTCTATATCCATTATGTCAAGGTCAGTTATGTCGAATTCTCCGGTTATCTCGAATTCTCCGGTTATCTCGAAGTCGGATCAAAGTCCAGTTTCAGACACTATCATTTTACATATAACTGGCTCTGTTTATATAGAATTTCGTTAAGTCAAACTTCAGCTATGTCGAAGTATTCTGCTTGGACCGACGCAATTTGACATAGCGGATGTAGACTGTATTTCCAACGATGTAATTATTAATTAGCATGTATTTTATTTGCCGAAAAATGTTTATATTGTTATATAATATTGCGTTTTTATTTGACTGTCAAAGAGTGTCAGTTTGCTTCCAGACGACATAGATTTATAATTTAATCTAGCTCATAAGAACGCTTTCGGAATCTCGATGTGGCTCCATCCGACCTCGATGTGGCCTCCATTAGCTTTCCGGCAAATCATTTCCGGTACGAAGATTTTAATTTAGATACATATCGACAATCTTTTCTCAACTCAATGTTAACGTTATTACTGTACAGTCATTATTGTACCGTAAGCTTGCCACGTTATTACTGTACAGTCATTATTGTACCGTAAGCTTGCCACGTTATTACTGTACAGTCATTATTGTACCGTAAGCTTGCTACGTTATTACTGTACAGTCATTATTGTACTGTAAGCTTGCTACATTATTACTGTACAGTCATTATTGTACTGTAAGCTTGCTACGTTATTACTGTACAGTCATTATTGTACCGTAAGATTGCTACGTTATTACTGTACAGTCATTATTGTACCGTAAGCTTGCCACGTTATTACTGTACAGTCATTATTGTACCGCAAGCTTGCTACGTTATTACTGTACAGTCATTATTGTACCGTAAGATTGCTACATTATTACTGTACAGTCATTATTGTACCGTAAGCTTGCTACGTTATTAATGTAGTCATTATTGTACCGTAAGCTTGCTACGTTATTACTGTACAGTCATTATTGTACCGTAAGATTGCTACGTTATTACTATACAGTCATTATTGTACCGTAAGCTTGCTACGTTATTACTGTACAGTCATTATTGTACCGTAAGCTTGCTACGTTATTACTGTACAGTCATTATTGTACCGTAAGCTTGCTACATTATTACTGTACAGTCATTATTGTACCATAAGCTTGCAATGTTATTACTGTACAGTCATTATTGTACAGTAAGCTTGCTACTTTATTATTGTACAGTAAGCTTGCTACATTATTATTGTACAGTCATAATTGTACCGTAAGCTTGCTACGTTATTACTGTACAGTCATTATTGTACCATAAGCTTGCTACTTTATTACTGTACAGTCATTATTGTACAGTAAGCTTGCTACGTTATTATTGTACAGTCATTATTGTACCGTAAGCTTGCTACGTTATTACTGTACAGTCATTATTGTACAGTAAGCTTGCTACGTTATTACTGTACAGTCATTATTGTACAGTAAGCTTGCTACGTTATTATTGTACAGTCATTATTGTACCGTAAGCTTGCTACGTTATTACTGTACAGTCATTATTGTACAGTAAGCTTGCTACTTTATTATTGTACAGTCATTATTGTACCGTAAGCTTGCTACGTTATTACTGTACAGTCATTATTGTACAGTAAGCTTGCTACGTTATTACTGTACAGTCATTATTGTACCGTAAGCTTGCTACGTTATTACTGTACAGTCATTATTGTACAGTAAGCTTGCTACGTTATTATTGTACAGTCATTATTGTACCATAAGCTTGCTACGTTATTAATGTACAGTCATTATTGTACCGTAAGATTGCCACATTATTACTGTAGTCATTATTGTACCGTAAGCTTGCTACGTTATTACTGTACAGTCATTATTGTACCGTAAGCTTGCTACGTTATTAATGTACAGTCATTATTGTACCGTAAGCTTGCTACGTTATTACTGTACAGTCATTATTGTACCATAAGCTTACTACATTATTACTGTACAGTCATTATTGTACTGTAAGCTTGCTACGTTATTACTGTACAGTCATTATTGTACTGTAAGCTTGCTACGTTATTACTGTACAGTCATTATTATACCGTAAGATTGCTACGTTATTACTGTACAGTCATTATTGTACCGTAAGCTTGCCACATTATTACTGTACAGTCATTATTGTACCGTAATGTTGCTACATTATTACTGTACAGTCATTATTGTACTGTAAGCTTGCTACATTATTACTGTACAGTCATTATTGTACCGTAAGCTAGCTACGTTATTACTGTACAGTCATTATTGTACAGTAAGCTTGCTATGTTATTACTGTACAGTCATTATTGTACCGTAAGCTTGCTACGTTATTACTGTACAGTTATTATTGTACCGTACGCCTGCTACGTTATTAATGTACAGTCATTATTGTACCGTAAGCTTGCCACGTTATTACTGTACAGTCATTATTGTACCGTAAGCTTGCCACGTTATTACTATACAGTTATTATTGTACCGTAAGCTAGCTACATTATTACTGTACAGTCATTATTGTACTGTAAGCTTGCTACGTTATTACTGTACAGTCATTATTGTACCGTAAGCTTGCTACATTATTACTGTACAGTCATTATTGTACTGTAAGCTTGCTACGTTATTACTGTACAGTCATTATTGTACCGTAAGCTTGCTACATTATTACTGTACAGTCATTATTGTACTGTAAGCTTGCTACGTTATTACTGTACAGTCATTATTGTACCGTAAGATTGCTACGTTATTACTGTACAGTCATTAATGTACCGTAAGCTTGCTACGTTATTACTGTACAGTCATTATTGTACCGTAAGATTGCTACGTTATTACTGTACAGTCATTATTGTACCGTAAGCTTGCTACATTATTACTGTACAGTCATTATTGTACCGTAAGCTTGCTACGTTATTACTGTACAGTCATTATTGTACTGTAAGCTTGCTACGTTATTACTGTACAGTCATTATTGTACCGTAAGCTTGCTACGTTATTACTGTACAGTCATTATTGTACCGTAAGCTTGCTACGTTATTACTGTACAGTCATTATTGTACAGTAAGCTTGCTACGTTATTATTGTACAGTCATTATTGTACCATAAGCTTGCTACGTTATTAATGTACAGTCATTATTGTACCGTAAGATTGCCACATTATTACTGTAGTCATTATTGTACCGTAAGCTTGCTACGTTATTACTGTACAGTCATTATTGTACCGTAAGCTTGCTACGTTATTAATGTACAGTCATTATTGTACCGTAAGCTTGCTACGTTATTACTGTACAGTCATTATTGTACCATAAGCTTGCCACATTATTACTGTACAGTCATTATTGTACTGTAAGCTTGCTACGTTATTACTGTAGAGTCATTATTATACCGTAAGATTGCTACGTTATTACTGTACAGTCATTATTGTACCGTAAGATTGCTACGTTATTACTGTACAGTCATTATTGTACTGTAAGCTTGCTACGTTATTACTGTACAGTCATTATTGTACCGTAAGCTTGCTACATTATTACTGTACAGTCATTATTGTACTGTAAGCTTGCTACGTTATTACTGTACAGTCATTATTGTACCGTAAGATTGTTACGTTATTACTGTACAGTCATTAATGTACCGTAAGCTTGCTACTTTATTACTGTACAGTCATTATTGTACCGTAAGATTGTTACGTTATTACTGTACAGTCATTATTGTACCGTAAGCTTGCCACGTTATTACTGTACAGTCATTATTGTACCGTAAGCTTGCCACGTTATTACTGTACAGTTATTATTGTACCGTAAGCTAGCTACATTATTACTGTACAGTCATTATTGTACTGTAAGCTTGCTACGTTATTACTGTACAGTCATTATTGTACCGTAAGCTTGCTACGTTATTACTGTACAGTCATTATTGTACCGTAAGATTGCTACGTTATTACTGTACAGTCATTATTGTACAGTAAGCTTGCTACGTTATTACTGTACAGTCATTATTGTACCGTAAGCTTGCTACATTATTACAGTACAGTCATTATTGTACTGTAAGCTTGCTACGTTATTACTGTACAGTCATTATTGTACCGTAAGATTGTTACGTTATTACTGTACAGTCATTAATGTACCGTAAGCTTGCTACTTTATTACTGTACAGTCATTATTGTACCGTAAGATTGTTACGTTATTACTGTACAGTCATTATTGTACCGTAAGCTTGCTACGTTATTACTGTACAGTCATTATTGTACAGTAAGCTTGCTACGTTATTACTGTAGTCATTATTGTACCGTAAGCTTGCCACGTTATTATTGTACAGTCATTATTGTACCGTAAGCTTGTTACATTATTACTGTACAGTCATTATTGTACCGTAAGCTTGCTACGTTATTACTGTACAGTCATTATTGTATAGTAAGCTTGTTACGTTATTACTGTACAGTCATTATTGTACTGTAAGCTTGCTACGTTATTACTGTACAGTCATTATTGTACCGTAAGCTTGCTACATTATTACTGTACAGTCATTATTGTACTGTAAGCTTGCTACGTTATTACTGTACAGTCATTATTGTACCGTAAGCTTGCTACATTATTACTGTACAGTCATTAATGTACCGAAAGCTTGCTACGTTATTACTGTACAGTCATTATTGTACCGTAAGATTGCTACATTATTACTGTACAGTCATTATTGTACCGTAAGCTTGCTACGTTATTACTGTACAGTCATTATTGTACCGTAAGCTTGCTACGTTATTACTGTACAGTCATTATTGTACCGTAAGCTTGCTACGTTATTACTGTACAGTCATTATTGTACAGTAAGCTTGCTACGTTATTACTGTAGTCATTATTGTACCGTAAGCTTGCCACGTTATTATTGTACAGTCATTATTGTACCGTAAGCTTGCTACATTATTACTGTACAGTCATTATTGTATAGTAAGCTTGTTACGTTATTACTGTACAGTCATTATTGTACTGTAAGCTTGCTACGTTATTACTGTACAGTCATTATTGTACCGTAAGATTGCTATGTTATTACTGTACAGTCATTATTGTACCGTAAGCTTGCTACATTATTACTGTACAGTCATTATTATACTGTAAACTTGCTACGTTATTACTGTACAGTCATTATTGTACCGTAAGCTTGCTACGTTATTACTGTACAGTCATTATTGTACAATAAGCTTGCTACGTTATTACTGTACAGTCATTATTGTACCGTAAGATTGCTACGTTATTACTGTACAGTTATTATTGTACCGTACGCCTGCTACGTTATTACTGTACAGTCATTATTGTACCGTAAGCTTGCCACGTTATTACTGTACAGTCATTATTGTACCGTAAGCTTGCCACGTTATTACTATACAGTTATTATTGTACCGTAAGCTAGCTACATTATTACTGTACAGTCATTATTGTACTGTAAGCTTGCTACGTTATTACTTTACAGTCATTATTGTACCGTAAGCTTGCTACATTATTACTGTACAGTCATTATTGTACCATAAGATTGCTACGTTATTACTGTACAGTCATTATTGTACTGTAAGCTTGCTACGTTATTACTGTACAGTCATTATTGTACCGTAAGCTTGCTACATTATTACTGTACAGTCATTATTGTACCGTAAGCTTGCTACGTTATTACTGTACAGTCATTATTGTACCGTAAGCTTGCTACATTATTACTGTACAGTCATTATTGTACTGTAAGCTTGCTACGTTATTACTGTACAGTCATTATTGTACCGTAAGCTTGCTACATTATTACAGTACAGTCATTATTGTACTGTAAGCTTGCTACGTTATTACTGTACAGTCATTATTGTACCGTAAGCTTGCTACGTTATTACTGTACAGTCATTATTGTACCGTAAGCTTGCTACGTTATTATTGTACAGTCATTATTGTACCGTAAGCTTGCTACGTTATTACTGTACAGTCATTATTGTACCGTAAGCTTGCTGCGTTATTACTGTACAGTCATTATTGTACCGTAAGCTTGCTACATTATTACTGTACAGTCATTATTGTACCGTAAGCTTGCTACGTTATTACTGTACAGTCATTATTGTACAGTAAGCTTGCTACATTATTATTGTACAGTCATTATTGTACCATAAGCTTGCTACGTTATTAATGTACAGTCATTATTGTACCGTAAGATTGCCACATTATTACTGTAGTCATTATTGTACCGTAAGCTTGCTACTTTATTACTGTACAGTCATTATTGTACCGTAAGCTTGCTACGTTATTACTGTACAGTCATTATTGTACCGTAAGCTTGCCACGTTATTACTGTACAGTCATTATTGTACTGTAAGCTTGCTACGTTATTACTGTACAGTCATTATTGTACCGTAAGTTTGCTACGTTATTACTGTACAGTCATTATTGTACTGTAAGCTTGCTACGTTATTACTGTACAGTCATTATTGTACCGTAAGCTTGCTACGTTATTACTGTACAGTCATTATTGTACCATAAGCTTGCTACGTTATTACTGTACAGTCATTATTGTACCATAAGCTTGCTACGTTATTACTGTACAGTCATTATTGTACCTTAAGCTTGCTACGTTATTACTGTACAGTCATTATTGTACCGTAAGCTTGCTACGTTATTACTGTACAGTCATTATTGTACCGTAAGATTGCTACGTTATTACTGTACAGTCATTATTGTACAGTAAGCTTGCTACGTTATTACTGTACTGTCATTATTGTACCGTATGCTTGCTACGTTATTACTGTACAGTCATTATTGTACCGTAAGCTTGCTACGTTATTACTGTACAGTCATTATTGTACCGTAAGCTTGCTACATTATTACTGTACAGTCATTATTGTACCGTAAGATTGCTACGTTATTACTGTACAGTCATTATTGTACTGTAAGCTTGCTACGTTATTACTGTACAGTCATTATTGTACTGTAAGCTTGCTACATTATTACTGTACAGTCATTATTGTACCGTAAGATTGCTACGTTATTACTGTACAGTCATTATTGTACTGTAAGCTTGCTACGTTATTACTGTACAGTCATTATTGTACTGTAAGCTTGCTACATTATTACTGTACAGTCATTATTGTACCGTAAGATTGCTACGTTATTACTGTACAGTCATTATTGTACTGTAAGCTTGCTACGTTATTACTGTACAGTCATTATTGTACTGTAAGCTTGCTACATTATTACTGTACAGTCATTATTGTACCGTAAGATTGCTACGTTATTACTGTACAGTCATTATTGTACTGTAAGCTTGCTACGTTATTACTGTACAGTCATTATTGTACTGTAAACTTGCTACGTTATTACTGTACAGTCATTATTGTACCGTAAGATTGCTACGTTATTACTGTACAGTCATTATTGTACCGTAAGCTTGCTACGTTATTACTGTACAGTCATTATTGTACTGTAAGCTTGCCACGTTATTACTGTACAGTCATTATTGTACCGTAAGCTTGCTACGTTATTACTGTACAGTCATTATTGTACCGTAAGATTGATACGTTATTACTGTACAGTCATTATTGTACAGTAAGCTTGCTATGTTATTACTGTACAGTCATTATTGTACCGTAAGCTTGCAATGTTATTACTGTACAGTCATTATTGTACCATAAGATTGCTACGTTATTACTGTACAGTCATTATTGTACCGTAAGCTTGCTACGTTATTACTGTACAGTCATTATTGTACCATAAGCTTGCCACGTTATTACTGTACATTATTGTACCGTAAGCTTACTACGTTATTACTGTACAGTCATTATTGTACCGTAAGCTTGCTACGTTATTAATGTATAGTCATTATTGTACCATAAGCTTCCTACGTTATTACTGTACAGTCATTATTGTACCGTAAGCTTGCTACGTTATTACTGTACAGTCATTATTGTACCGTAAGCTAGCTACATTATTACTGTACAGTCATTATTGTACCGTAAGATTGCTACATTATTACTGTACAGTCATTATTGTACCGTAAGATTGCTACGTTATTACTGTAGTCATTATTATACCGTAAGCTTGCTACGTTATTACCGTACAGTCATTATTGTACCGTAAGCCTGCTACGTTATTACTGTACAGTCATTATTGTACCGTAAGATTGCTACGTTATTATTGTACAGTCATTATTGTACCGTAAGCTTGCTACGTTATTACTGTACAGTCATTATTATACCGTAAACTTGCTACATTATTAATGTACAGTCATTATTGTACAGTAAGCTTGCTACGTTATTACTGTACAGTCATTATTGTACCGTAAGCTTGCCACGTTATTACTGTACAGTCATTATTGTACCGTAAGATTGCTACGTTATTACTGTACAGTCATTATTGTACAGTAAGCTTGTTACGTTATTACTGTACAGTCATTATTGTACCATAAGATTGCTACATTATTACTGTACAGTCATTATTGTACCGAAAGCTTGCCACGTTATTACTGTACAGTCATTATTGTACCGTATAGCTTGCTACGTTATTATTGTACAGTCATTATTGTACCGTAAGCTTGCTACGTTATTACTGTACAGTCATTATTGTACCGTAAGCTTGCTACGTTATTACTGTACAGTCATTATTGTACCGTAAGCTTGCCACGTTATTATTGTACAGTCATTATTGTACCGTAAGCTTGCTACGTTATTACTGTACAGTCATTATTGTACAGTAAGATTGCTACGTTATTACTGTACAGTCATTATTGTACCGTAAGATTGCTACGTTATTACTGTACAGTCATTATTGTACCGTAAGATTGCTACGTTATTACTGTACAGTCATTATTATACCGTAAGCTTGCTACGTTATTACTGTACAGTCATTATTGTACCGTAAGATTGCTACGTTATTACTGTACAGTCATTATTGTACCGTAAGCTTGCTACGTTATTACTGTACAGTCATTATTGTACCGTAAGCTTGCTACGTTATTACTGTACAGTCATTATTGTACCGTAAGCTTGCTACGTTATTACTGTACAGTCATTATTGTACCGTAAGCTGCTACGTTATTACTGTACAGTCATTATTGTACCGTAAGCTTGCTACGTTATTACTGTACAGTCATTATTGTACCGTAAGCTTGCTACGTTATTACTGTACAGTCATTATTGTACCGTAAGCTTGCTACGTTATTACTGTACAGTCATTATTGTACCGTAAGCTTGCTACGTTATTACTGTACAGTCATTATTGTACCGTAAGCTTGCTACGTTATTACTGTACAGTCATTATTGTACCGTAAGCTTGCTACGTTATTACTGTACAGTCATTATTGTACCGTAAGCTTGCTACGTTATTACTGTACAGTCATTATTGTACCGTAAGCTTGCTACGTTATTACTGTACAGTCATTATTGTACCGTAAGCTTGCTACGTTATTACTGTACAGTCATTATTGTACCGTAAGCTTGCTACGTTATTACTGTACAGTCATTATTGTACCGTAAGCTTGCTATTATTACTGTACAGTCATTATTGTACCGTAAGCTTGCTACGTTATTACTGTACAGTCATTATTGTACAGTAAGCTTGCTACGTTATTATTGTACAGTCATTATTGTACCGTAAGATTGCCACATTATTACTGTAGTCATTATTGTACCGTAAGATTGCTACGTTATTACTGTACAGTTATTATTGTACCGTAAGCCTGCTACGTTATTACTGTACAGTCATTATTGTACTGTAAGCTTGCCACATTATTACTGTACAGTCATTATTGTACCGTAAGCTTGCCACGTTATTACTGTACAGTCATTATTGTACCGTAAGATTGCTACGTTATTACTGTACGTCATTTACCTAAGCTTGCACGTTTTACTGTACAGTCATTATTGTACCGTAAGCTTGCTACGTTATTACTGTACAGTCATTATTGTACCGTAAGCTTGCCACGTTATTACTGTACAGTCATTATTGTACCGTAAGCTTGCTACGTTATTACTGTACAGTCATTATTGTACCGTAAGCTTGCCACGTTATTACTGTACAGTCATTATTGTACCGTAAGCTTGCTACGTTATTACTGTACAGTCATTATTGTACCGTAAGCTTGCCACGTTATTACTGTACAGTCATTATTGTACCGTAAGATTGCTACGTTATTACTGTACAGTCATTATTGTACCATAAGCTTGCCACGTTATTACTGTACAGTCATTATTGTACCGTAAGCTTACTACGTTATTACTGTACAGTCATTATTGTACCGTAAGCTTGCTACGTTATTACTGTACAGTCATTATTGTACCGTAAGCTTGCTACGTTATTACTGTACAGTCATTATTGTACCGTAAGCTTGCTACGTTATTACTGTACAGTCATTATTGTACCGTAAGATTGCTACGTTATTACTGTACAGTCATTATTGTACCGTAAGCTTGCTACGTTATTACTGTACAGTCATTATTGTACTGTAAGCTTGCTACATTATTACTGTACAGTCATTATTGTACCGTAAGATTGCTACGTTATTACTGTACAGTCATTATTGTACTGTAAGCTTGCTACGTTATTACTGTACAGTCATTATTGTACTGTAAGCTTGCTACTTATTACTGTACAGTCATTATTGTACCGTAAGATTGCTACGTTATTACTGTACAGT